>ADNK01000135.1:2500-17500 GCA_000320545.1 Bigelowiella natans CCMP2755 | reverse complement strand
GCCTATGTGAGTAGATGCCATCTGAGCTCGTCTTGTACGTGTTGTAGAGATGCAGGAAGGAAGCGATGGAAGGAGCAAGAGCACTACCAACGTGGTAGTGAAAGCATCACTAATATATATATATATATATATATATATATATATATAATATAAATAAAAATATATGTATGTCGTGGTAGTACAAGCATCACTGTTAATTTATGTAAATTTGTGCTTGGGGACTTACTTTTCCCGAACCTCTGACACGTGATATCGTACTTGTTGTAAGTGGGTTGATATAGTTTCTATTATGCTTCGTACTCATTTCTTCTCCCATCTTCCCTCCACTGTGTTCCGACCTAGACGACACTACAGCTGAAGCTACCCACCGGCAGGAGGCTGCTGCTCAAGCTTAAATACGAAGTCTATCCGACACTGAAAGACAGCAAACGCATGCATTCATCACCCAATTTCCCAACGAATTCTCTGTCATTTTTTCAGAATGATTCATAGGGATGTAGCGGCAATAAAATTGTAATTGTGATGTACAGGATACCATTGCAGCTGTGAGGAAATATGTGGCCAAAAGCCTCGATCCCGGAGCAAAGTACGTGAGAATACACAATGGGGGCGACAACCTTCCTGCTTTCACCTATCATACTGTCGCCATTGCCGTTTGATTCTATTCTTGATATTGCCGTCCCTTGTATTGTAGATTCGAGCTCAGGACAAATTATCCGCGTAGAAGCTACGAGAACGATAATGAGACATTGGAGGCAGCAAAACTAGTTCCAAACGCAGCCTTAAATGTGAGAGTATTCAGTAGCTGATGATGTACTGGATCAATATATATTCCATATCTACAGCTTGAATGTATGAGACGGATGTAATGATATGATTAAATCTTTTCAACAGTCATCCTAGTGTATAAGAATACCAACATATATATTTGGTAGATAATCATTTATCCGAAGCCGAGTCGCGTCGAGTCACGTACATGACAGTAACGTGTGATTGTGTGCATTTTTTTGGCGCTATTAGTGCAGCAAACTATGCATGGGTGCGACATATAGCTACGTGTATATACACATATGTATGACAACTGAAAGAATTTAGTTTATTCATTACATCCGTCTCACATGCTCACATTGTAGCACATGCATATAGCCATGGCCCGCATGCAATGAGTCGGCGGATGGAATGAATCGAAGAAATCAAATTCTTTTCGATTGCTACACATCGACACGATAGATATATAGCAATGCAAGCCAAAACCACAAGTACATGCTCGTAGCTGATGACCAGGCAGTGTAGCTAGGCTGCACACTTTGGAACTCAATGCAGTGTGAATTTCAAGCCGCCGCCACGAGAATTCATGTAACATGAACACTGTTGTGTCCGCGATTTACGATACGTTATACATTCATCTAATTTGGCACACACTACATCGTCGCATGCTAGCTATACACGATCCTACTTAAAATTTTCACTCTCTGAATGGTTGATTCGTGTACTGATGGCTGCGATGCCATATAGTTTAGGCTATTATGCATGTTACACATCCTCCTCCTTTTCGTGAGCCTCTTCCCCTCTTTCTCAACCTTCTTCTCCTGGTCTTTCCGTTGGCATTCACATAATCTACGTTGCTGATGTGATTGAATCGTAGAAACGTGAGTGAAAGATAGCATAGACAAATGAAGCTGATGGGAAAAAAAACACGAAATTGGACAAGTTTACCAAACCTTAAATCTTCAGTTTCGCTTGCGATTGATGTAGATGCTCTTTTATTGTTCGCCATTACCTGTTATGAAAAGGAACGTTATTCATAAAAGACATATTATTGCAACAAAGTACCACAACCAAAATGAATCGATATTGCAACGTAAAAATATGAATTCTTTTACTACCAAACGTTCATGCTCGGTCTTCGCTTCCGCTAACTGGTCTTTCTACATAAATCCAATACATACACTCAAATCCATCCGTCATAGTTTTGATTGCGGGTTTTTACCAAATCAATTAATTCACGGCCAACAACTTTTTTAATTAAAGTATTCTCGTCTTCCAGATGCTTGACAGCCTCAGTCTAAATAGTGAGATACTCATGTGATACTTCCTTCCATTTCAGGGATGAGAGCAGAACTACCAGCATCTTTATGTGAACAATTTCTTGTTCTGCTGTGTTCATGGGAGCGCCTTCTCCTTCTAAAATATGGTTCGTGTCAGAAAACCTTGAGAGGTGAGCAACGATAGCATGATACCTTCAGGGATGGTTTGCTCACTCAAAGCAGCTTGTCTTCGATTCTTTCCCTTCTGAGGAGTGACGAAACCCAATCCCTAAACACCAATGAAGATACAGATTATTCCTCTGGACTCACGGCTAAAAAATGAGAGCTACGGAAGTAAGCCTCACGCTAGATCTGGAGAGGGTGGCAGCCATCAGCTGAACACAAGAAGTGTGATATACTCAGGGGAATCCCAAGGTGCGACAACAACATCTTTGTGTCTCACATCATGCCACCCACCACTCATCCGGAAAGTTGAAGTCTCTGGGGGAAAACTGCCTGGATTTCTCCCGTTGCTAAACTTGAAACGGAAGAACTACTTCACGTACCAAAGTCAATTCCTCGTGTTCATTGCATTGTCCTCCTGGAGCATGCAGAGAAGCACGAATCTGAATCTTGATGAAACTTGGAGAACGTGTGAAAATTTGAAAGCGGTCAAAGGCTCGGTCACTGGTTTTGGTGTTGAGGAGGGAATGGAGTAAGCACGACCAATGTCCTTTCAGCTCCACCATCGGAATCAATTTGTTCACTCGCTCCATTCGCGGATGGGAGCCGGTTCAAGCGGTCATTTTGCCTCGCGTGAGCACCATCTTTGCTCGTCTGTCAAAGTGCCGTTGTGCACTAAATCCTTCATTTTCCTTGTTGGCCTTTTTGCATGGAGAGGAAGTGGATGAGTTAGCAACTCTGACATGCTAGCATGGTCCTCTCACCCTCTCACTGCACGCGCATTGGAATCACTTCATTCACTCATCATCGTTGTCTAGGCAGGCGCTTGCATGCTTTTGTGTCCTTGCCGATTAGGAAGGAAGTGAAATTGGATCGACACACTCTAGTGCTTCTTTACATCTTGAGAGGACTAGAGGATCCCTGTGGCTGCATCATTGCAAGACGGATGCAATGAATCAATCAAATTTGTTCATTGGTCATTCTCATGTAGCTGTGCAATGCAGCGGCTGCAGCATCATTGCGAACATTGCATTCCATTCAACATGTTCATTCATTCGTTCAATCAATCAACCGTTGCGCACGCAGTGACTGCATCAATCTAGCAATGCTGAACTGGACAGCTCACGCACGTTCACGCTTGCTCGCTAGCTCGTCTCGACATGTGGATGTGGAATCATCAGACACTAGCACACTCAGTGACATACATTGAACACGTGATGATTTGTACAGGTGCAGTGTGGCTTTGCGATCGATCTTCTTGCATGTCTCTGTTGACAGCCGATCGCAATTTCGAGCTTTTGCTTAATGGTGATGCGGCCGCCTGTGGATTAGACGTACACTGATGCTGTATTAGCTAAATCATTATAATTGTGTGAGAATTTGAGTTTTTATTGCTATTCTACGATTACTCTGATAAAAACTTATCACGAATGTGTCCAGTCATCAAGTCGTTCAGCATTGTTAGGGGAAAGTCCAAGGATATCTCCATCGCATGTAACTCCAAGACCTTGGACGGATCGATTTGCATAAGAAAAATATGCGGCAACCTGATTGATCTCCAGAATCTCGCCATCGTCAAATCCTACTTTGCGCAGATCTTCAATGGGCTCGACGAAGCTTGATTCGGGGCTCAAGGTGAGAATTTCGACGTATCGCAAAGCCTGTTTCTCTCGAGACGAAAACGGCCCTGACTCAATGTACCCAGACTCCAGGCTTCTTCTTATGTTAGATCCTTTCTCCTGCCCAAACAAAAGTTAGTGAATGGATAAGCTGCAAACATTGCCATCTTTATCAATCATACCTTCCCAACGAGTCTGCACAATCCTACGTAATGATGCTCTACGCAATAGCTACAGCCGTTCATACCACTCACCCAAACACCAATTGTCTCCAGAAATTCTTTAGGAATCTATGTTGCGGCAGACAATGATAGTGCGAGTTTGGTTTGTGGGTCATCAGTTGCGTCATACTCAAAACCAAGATACAATCTACAAACCTTGTTGTCCTTGTGATGCAGCACGCTCTTATACAGGGCCATGTGGCCTTCCATTGTGTGAGGCCGCAGACTGTGGGCCAGCATGATGTTGTCTACGTTGTTATCAGGACCTTTGACACGCTCATAAAGCTGCAAAAGCCGATTCGATGCTTGCATGTACGGGATCGTCTGAATGAGGGCTGGGCCGGATTTTTCCTCAATCGAGGCCCTCTTCTCTGCCCTCCAGGTACTTTTTCTGCTAGTTTCTACTGATAATTTTTTCCATAGTATTGGTGTAGCAGCTGTCCTCCGGCCTCCGCTGCAAGCGATCTTCATGCAAGCACCAAATGCAAGCATTGCGAAATTAAGAATGAGTTCTTAATACAAGAGGGTCCGATTGTATGTCGCAGGGGGAAAACTTCCTAAATTTCGACAAATAATCAGGATTACCGCCACATGATAGTACGTGTGATGATGATCCATGCCTCAAAACCCTGATTGGGATTCCATCTCGCGACTAATGGATCTACACTCACCAGAAATTAAACGCTCATGCCTCGGTTTCTGCTCTTGTAATTTTCCCGCTTATCTCCATGACCCAGATGAAGATGCAGAACCGAGGAGCACCGAAGGTTTTAAAGTGGAGATTACACTGTCAGCCAGAGTGTTGTGAAGAACCTCGCCTACATGTGCGACCTTAATGAAGGATACATGATAGACCAGACGTATGTAAAGCACACTGGGCTGAATCGTTGGGCGGAAAGCTGCAACATCATCGTGGTCTATCCTCAGGCCGCGACTGCTTTCCTCAAAGGAAATCCTGAAGGACACCTTGATTGGAGGGGCTACAATGACGCCAAGTACGCTACTCAGGAGGGTACAAGATGAAAGTGGTGAAGAAGATCATAGATCGCGTTTCGGATATCTCTTCATTACTTTTTAGACTTAAGTCTCTCAATGTGTAAGTTGTAATACCACATCAGTGGTCCATCTCTGCATCATTTGCCACAGTCCTAACACATCATTTTCGCACGATGCCATTTTGAGAGCGTGACACGTACTCGTAGACACTTAGGCATAAATGCTCACATCAGGTACTGATATCTATCAGAACTTTTGTCACACTCTATGAGACGGATGCAATGAATTATTGAATCTTTTAAATTGTCATTCTAATGTAGCTTTTATTGCAGTATACGAGATGCAATTCGGCGATCGCCAAGGCATTTGGCAAACACCCACATTATTACGCATTGAACAACGCTCTTCTTTTGCATGATGAAACCGTTGCTGTGTTGCTAGATTGCGCTAGGTGTGTCGTGCATATGCGATGCGAGACACAAAGTGAATCAAGATCTGAGCACAGCACGCACATGCGTGCATCGTGCATCCATCGCACCGCGAGCATTGCTCGTATCGTCGCGCACGTATGTACGTGTAGTACGTCCGTTGCATTGCGACCGACCTAGCTTCATAGCTCAGAAATAATGTTAGTTGTACTACTAACATGAGCATAGCTCTACCATTGTGACCGATGCGCACCTCACAGGGCGAACAAATAAAACGAACTGCCAGATGGCAGGGCCGTCCATGCCAGATTAATTACAGGCATTTCATGCGCCACTGGAGTGTGATATAAATGCGTATCCGGCGCATACACACAATCTAGGCATGGCTACAAGCAGGCATTCGTGATGACTAGACGTGCATTTCTGAATTTGGTTCCATTAGATCTATCGTGTGAAGACTATTTTACATGGGCATAAAAGGACACTCACATTTCTCAACGGTCAGTAAGATATCTTAAAAAATAGCGTCATTGTCCTGGCCTTTGTGCGCAGTATTGGCATTTCCCGAGCACAATTATATTCGGATATTGATGCACACTGCACACTAGACAGCCATCATAATCATCGAACAAGATGCAGGAGCACTACCATCTGCTCGCTCGAAGAGCTTTCGAAACCTGGTTGTTAAGATAGGAAAAGCGCGAGTGTGACGATGACGTATAAGCTTTGCATCTATTTTATTGTCATTTTCGCATCCGAAATACTCCACCTTGTTCATGTGCTTTCCTCTCTTGCTGGCCGCCGTATGTCTTGACGAGGAACTCGCCCCATTACCATCATTGCAAACTGCGTGTAACGCTAAGATTCAATTTGTGTGCATTCACGGGTACCGATAGATATTGAAAAAAAAACCTTGTTCTAAGGTCTGAAGTGCATCGGAAACATCTACGTCATCTAAGACGGAGAGGCCCTTTACGTATTTCAGAAGATTTTGCGCTGCCTTCGTATAGCCAGATTGCACATCCTGAGTAGCGATGTAGCTGCTTAACTTATCTTAATTTCGATAAGGATAATGGGTGTGCCCATTCTGCTTTTCATGATGTGTACTTAAATCATTGATGAAGGATTTGTATAAATTCCTACCTCAATTTTGTCCAAGTGGACTTTTATCTGCTCCTGAATGTCTTTCACAGTGGCAATCGTATTCTCTGAAGGCATTTTTGTTGCAGCGGTCCTCTTTCTCTTAGTCCCTCTTGCATCTTTATCTTCTTTTTCTTCATTGAACTCTAAGGACTTCTTGACAGTCTAAACGAGTAAGAAGTTTGGTGAAGAATATGTTATGATTGGCCGCCCCACTCACGCCCATTTCTTCGGCAGTTGACATAACACAGGAATATACCACCTCGTTCACCATCTCGAGAAGCTTTTCCTTCCGCATCTTGATGTCTTTGGCACTGGGTTTTGATTCGTCTGAATTTTTTTCTGAAAATAGCACATGGTTAACAAAGTACTACTCAATTATAGGTTAAAATTAGGGAATACTTGGTCGCCTTCCACCGATAGTTGCATGTTTCTCCACCTAGAATTTTAGAAATCTGTGACTTCAAACTCAACGTTGCTCTGTGACTGCAAGAAAAGGATGGCATACGAATTTTGGCGGGCAGGTGCAGCAGTGTATGTCGAAAACGAGGGGGAAATCCCATACTTGAGTGAAAATTGATTTGAACATGTTCTTCAGGAAACGCTTCAGTTGTATCTGCTGAGCAGTGGACATAGTGGGAGAGAGCTTCTCGAACATTTCGATGCTCTTTCGTGACCACAGCACCCTCACATCTTTGTACCTTGGAGTCAGATCAATAACACAACAAATTATCAAGGAAAGCAAGGAACAGACACTGGGGGGAAAGATGAAAGAGTAAAGAGAGAGAGAGAGAGAGAGAGAGAGAGAGAGAGAGAGAGAGAGAGAGAGAGAAAGATGAATGAAAGAGGGCAAGAGCTTAATCTACATGATATTGAAAAATAAGATGTAATTGCTTAACGTAATGAGATTGAACAGACTCTTTTTTGGTCATGTAGATGGCCTTAGCCTTTGAAGCATTAGAGGAGGAGCTCGTAGCTGACGGACGCCGACCCTTAGCCATTATACTTGTTTTCAATGCCTTTAAGTTAAAGACTAGTGTTTTTTCCTTCCGTTATACTTGTCTCCCCTCAGTAAGGACGATTAAAGTCCCAGTTTCGTCTGTCAAATCCGTGTTATCCTATACCTTTACGGGGCGGATTAAAGATAGTATCACATGAAAATTAGAAGCACATTTACTAAAACCGAATTCTCTCTCGAAAACCCTCCATATCCTTATCCAAATCTGTGCCAGCTCACAACTTGGACGCAGTAACCCAGCCCACTCCCTCGCAAGCTCCTACCCAGGGATCAAACGGATGCAGGATTATGGGGGAAATCGTTGGGTAGGGGAATTAGAATGTGCGACATCCTGAAGATCATGTCGCTTTGTAGTTTTATTTTTATAGAAGATGAAATGTTTCGAAGCTCAGAGGAAATCACCTACATTTCAACTCTCTGCAGGTCGCGGGAGAGGATTTGGTTGTAGAGAAACAAACATCAACCCGCCAAAAAGAGGAGCGTAAATCAATGGAAATTAGAGTTGTTTCTGAAGGTGAGACATAGATGAAAGAAAGTCGTACAAAAGATGGAGACAGATCTCCACATGTCGAGCAGTAAGTGCCCCTCCTCCGAAAACACGCTGGCGGCCAAATCGCCAAAGCCTAAAAGTATGAAGAGATCGGATCGAAATAGGATTCGTTCGCCATTTCACCAGTCGATTTCTGGTGAGCACAGATGTTGTGAATTCTTGCAAAATAGTTCCTTGAATAGCATTCATACTCGCAGGTGAGGTTGATGGGAAAAACAAAACTATGGTTTCAAAGAAGAGAGGCAAGAATAGTGGATATTTTGGAAGAAAGGAAAAGACGAAAGGTCAAACTGCAACGAGTCAGTTCGACTTTCCGGAGGTACCCCTTTTCCAGACAGCAAGTGGGAAGAAAATCACAGTGCAGCCCCTAAGCTACTTAAAGGCCAAGGAGTTTCTCGAAATAGACAAGCTGACATCCGATCTAGGTAATATTAATTTTTTCACTGGACAAGCTGACCCAAAGGATCGTAAGATAGAAAATACAATTCCAAAAGATTTTACTTCTGTGATGAAGACGGAAGTAAGAAAATCTTCAAAAAGAGGAAGAAATGATGCCCTTAGATCCTTAGACCTGAACTCGAAACATTCAAATACTAGAAGTATAAACTCTGACACACTTAATGTCAGCGTTTCACAGATAAAGCAGACATAGATATAACATAGTTTAGAGTGGATCAACATTGTCGAGGAACGAGATTTAGCCTCTAGTTTTCGTTTGGCGTTCTACTTAAATCGTCAATTGTAAGAGATTTCATAAAATTAAATGAATATTAAGTATAAACAATGTAAACATTGATTGCACGTAGATCTTACTGAATTTTACAAACCAATTTCACCCTCTATACTTTTCCTCGGATATATAACGCTAGTTCAGTATGCAGGCATATGTCTACATGCTGGATATCTATATGTGTTCTTGATTAATTCTCGTGTGCAATCTGAGAATAAATAAATATACTGCTAGACTGCTTATATGCTTGCGAACAGCTATTTAACAGCTACATCATATACGTGCTAGCACTGTAGTTATAAGTCGAAAACGGAACGTACTACTATCTAGTATCTAGCTAGCTAGACTATAGAGACACACTACATGTATCGCAGATGCGCGTACTGCTCTATAGTACCGCATGACTGCATGCACATGTGCTAGCAGGAAATCTCATGGCTGTAAGATTTCTAGAAGATATCAATCCATGTTCGTTAATATTACGAGCACATATATCTAGATATCTAGATACACATCTAGACGTACATGCACCCGCACCCGCACCCGCGCCACACTCGCGAGTTGCCTATCGCGTAGGGCAGTGTCTATTTATTCTTGTCATTGTCTCAATACTACAGCTTTCCAGATTTTGCCGGTACAATCTATGTACCGCTAGAATAGATCGCACAAATTCCTTAGAATGAAATCAATTATCTCCCAAAGAGCTTTGGGTCTTGATCTCGGCGATGTTTCACTGGAATTACAGGGCCTTTCCCAGCTCCGATTCCAGACGCGGTTTTCTCCAACGCCGTCCGTAGCTCTCTTGCAGCGTGCACGGACATGTCTCGAGGCACATTTACTCGATCTCGAATGTACCTCAGAGCGCGGTCAGCATCTTTCTTGACGGGGATATTCTCGGAACAGTTCTTGCCGGTGAGCATAGCTGTCAACGCAGAGCGTAGAGCGACGTCGGTCACTTTATCGCCGTACGGGTTCACTGACAGGATACTTTTCTTGTGCTTGATAACTCTGTGAGCAGCATCGATTCTGGCGGTCGTGAGGTCCTGTCCGTACCCAACATCAGGCAGTTGCTTGTCCCAAGGACCACAATCGACTTTCTTTTGGTTCTTGATAGCCTGTGCGGATGAGTTGCTATAACAACCGCCCATTTGCGGTGGGAGGTCGTGCACATGAGTGTGTATGTCGCTCTGGGTTCCTCTATACGTCGCATGCGCCTACGATCAGATTGTCCGGCAACAAAAAAGACGGTGTAAATAAAGGAACAAAGGAGTTGTTCGTTACATGTATACTACCTCCATAGCATCGAACCAGGATGAGATTCGCGGCCTTTCCTTCGGATCGCGAAGGCGATATCCCTTATAGTAGAATAGCGAAGCATTCATGCGCTCGATGTATGGAGCGAGAACTATGTCTGCCGTAGAAAATTTCTCTAGTAAAAAGGGGCCGGAGGTCTCTCCAATCTTTTCTTCGACCTTCCTTACGACATCTTCAAACATCATCGCGCAGCGCTGATCAACTGACGCGTGCACCGAGGATGGAGAGCAAAGCCACATGCACCACGCGCGGAAGAGTACTCTTTCTAGCTTGCGGCATTTATAGACGGAGGAGTCATTCATTCCGCGGTGAAGTGGTCCGAATTCCTCCTCCAATGTTTCCAAAATCACATCTGACTCGGTGATTATCTTGCCATCTAGTTCCAGAGCGGGGAGCATGCCGGATGGAACTCGTGACAGGTACCAATTTTCCTTCTTACCGTAGCAAAACATTGTCACCTGTAAAAAGATGAATGATCCACGTTTATCCACAAAAGTGATCGTCTGCACCCACCTTAACCACTTTGTACGGAATTTTCATCTCCTCGAGCCATAGCCAAATCTAAAGAATTCCAGGTTATCGACAATAACTTGTTGCCCGACGTAACTGTCGTCTCTGTGTCAACGTGTTCACAAACATCTACAAAGTACCTTCTGGCAATATGGGCACCACGCATGCTTGTCTCTGTAGAAGGTTACACGCACATCACGCTCCTTTTTACCGAACAAACGGAGGTTGGATTGTGAGTTTGTTGTTCCGTTGACCCTGTCTTGGGGAGGAAACGCCGGTCCCCCCTTCTTTAGTACTAGTTCTTTCAATTGCTCCCAGCTGAAGATTGGGGTGGACTCTGCATGATTAATAACGATATGATGATTTCGACACAATCGTTCTAAGGATAGGGTACAACCTGTTTTCACATCATCATCGGAAACCTCCACAGCAGCGCCTTTCATCGTCTTCAAGGCATTCCAAAAGAACGATTTTAGCTGCTTATGAGCATGAATCGTTGCATCATAAATATTCTCGTACCATTTCCCCCTCGCTTTCATTCTTTCTCTTCGCTTCCTCTTGTTCAATTTTCTGGATAAAAATGGCATGTAGAAGCCAAGGGACATTGTAAATGATTCTCAAATTGATATTTGAATTTATACTTGTTTGATGCCCTCTAAATATCTTCCATGAGCCTTGGCTCCTTGACCCTTCTCCATAGGATGAAATGCTGCGATGGGAGATGCCTTGGGTTTTGAGGACTGGCTCATGGCGCATGCACCAAAACGCAAAATAGCCTTTTTCTAAATAATAATACTTCCAAATATTATTGACACATTAATTTTCATTTGTGATCTTATCAATCCAGAAAACGATGAGTTTCGGTGTTGCTTCTTGTTCGATCAACCTGGAATATCTTAGGAAAAATGTCCATTCTTACTGGTTACGTAGTCCCGCTCCATCCCGGGTCCAGGGACAAACTCCCCGAAAAAACATGTTTGCAGTAACTTTCCCCCGGCATTTACACGGATTTTGATGAAGTAAAACGCAGTTGATTTTTACTCTGCGACAAGGTTTACGAGTCAGAATATTTAGCGAGTACCTGATAGTTTTTACTGGAGTCGGAACGTGCTTCACTCCTGCGGGGGGGGCGGGGAGACGTGAAGAAGGAAGGGCTTTTCAAATTCGAAAGGACTCGAATCAATTCAATCTGAGGCTTAAGTGCTTTTGAAGAGGGAGACAATGGACGAGGAAAGCTCCGTAGTCTTCGATCGGTGCGACATCGCAGAGGACTTCGAAGAGCCCGAGTGTGTCAGCTGTGAGTGCTTTGAGAAGTGCCCCCGCTGTTGTTTAAGAATACACGGAGCATATATCTCGCCCCTCTTGTTATTTGGTACGTGAATTGGAATCGAAAATCCTTCCTTCCACATGAGTGCCTCACACTCCATTGTCTGCAGGAACGTGCGGCTTACCAGTGATATTCGGAATGGCAGCGATTTGCTGGCTTATTTCGACCTCAAACTTGTCCAAAGGTACGCCGCTGATTTATTTCAATTTTGGACCTATCAAAAGATGGTGTGGAAAACAGTGATACGAAGAATATGGCGTAGATCGTGTAGTAACCATTCGTAGCTCACATTCTTCAATTAGGGGCTGAGCTGGGAATTGTCTTTGCGGTTGGCTTCGTAGTTTCGCCACTACTCCGTAAACCCCCCATCTTATACCTCCTGACTTTGGTGAACATAGTTATGACATTTTTTGTTATTGTAAGGAATGATCGAGGCTATGATCCAAGAGTGCTGGGAAGAAGCAGCCAGGAACGTCTGCAGGGTAAGTGTAGCTTAAGATCAATCCAAGAGAGAAGCTATTGAGATGCAACACGGGATGTTGCTACTCTTCAAATGCCAAAGCACATACACGAATACGCATTTTACTCGCACAACATATGCACATATACTCTATATATATATATATATATATATATTACACACAGATTTATAATTATATTTTCATGCGTATGCGTGTCTGTGGTGATTGATCAGCGGGAAGGATATTATGACATAAAGGAGGTGGCTTCTTGGGAACCTGTGAACGACCACGGAGATCGTATGTATCGCCCCCCTCCGCCGTGCTGGAAACGTGCTATCATTACGTTACCAATACTAATGATAACTGTAGTATTCGTATCTCTAGTATACGTCCTGTTGATCAAAGCAAGTCATGGAAGGTGACATCATTACACAGAACACCACGTTCTTGACTACCAAACAGAAATGTGCGATACTTGCAAGTAGAGCAACTTATCAAATTTAATCAGCCATGTATAGACCTCACATTAGTTACCTTTCGCAACAGAGCTCATGTAGTACCGGCCGATCAGCTGTCCTTATCATTTACTCACCCACCCTCTTAATGTAGTTGTAAAATATATATAATCATAAAGTTAAATGTGCACGCCAAGCATGTATTTAGTACGATCAAATCATACCGAAGCTACTCGATAAATAAATTTATTTGTTCAAATTCGGATCATGTGACATGTATGGTGATATCTTGTTGTCACCTTGTCTTCCCTTGCGTCATTTTCGTAGAAATTCATTCACGACAGCATGTACAAATGTTCATTGTAGCTAAGATGCGTACACAGGCTATGTATCTGTTGTGTACATCTAGACATGCTTCTCACAACACGACATGTGTGCTACAACACACACCGGCACGATCAATGCGAATTATAGTTGCTGCAATGTGCTTGTATTCTCACTGATGATGCAAGTCTAGAAGTGCATGTGTTTCACATCGACGGGCACATGTGCACAACGCATGTCTGTCATGTATGTGGGTTTTTCTGCACACGCACATTTGTGACAGACACAGGCGCTGTGGCACGAGCTAGCGAGCGGCACAGCAATACAGCGTACTGCAACGCTTGAGCGCCTCTCGGTATGAGAAGATATACGTTCAATTTGTTATCTTTCTACATCTAGCTCTGTCGTTCTGCATGTAAAAGCAGAGCCTGAAGTGGTATCACTGGTGGGCAGCAGGATTGATTGCATACTTTGCAGTTTTCCTCTTCCCGCTCCATTTGCGTTCGAGAGACAACGCTACGGACAACCATACCGATTCACGGCGTTTTGGTTGTGTTTTTGTTTTCTCAGTTACTAGAGTTGTCTATTACGTACTCTGTAATTGGGACTTTTGATGATGGGGAAGGTCGTCTAGTAGAGGATTGCGCACCAAAATATGAAGACTATGGTGGGTTTATTATTCGAACCCCAAATCCAAATATATTCCCACAAATTTCCAAATTTACAATCAAAAGGAAGATGGAGGATGGGCAATGGTGCGCAGCAAATCATTAAATGATATCGACCAAGGAACTAAAGCTAAAAGTGTTTCCCAATAATGTATTTAGGTCATAAAGTTCCACACTTCGGACGAAGTGTGATGTATGTTCATTACTATCGGTCCTGCTTGGAATCGATCACAACGGAGACGCGAGGCTCCTCCTCCTCCTCCTCCTCCTTCTCCCCGCCCTCCCCGATGTTGTCGCTATTCATCTCGGGGTCACTGTTTTTTACTAGGTCGATGAGCTCTGTATCTGACATCTGAAGACAGTGAAACGGCAAGAGAAATTGATGGTGAAGAGCATGTTAGGGATTGCTACGACTAAGAAGAGATTGATGATCATGATGATGACGACGGCGATGATGATGATGATGATGATGCTGATGCTGACCTTATCAAGCGATTTCTCCATTTCCTCCAACGCACCGTAAGAAACGCCTTCAAAGGTCACGATTGTATGGATATGAGGCAACACACATATATCCCCCCTCCCCCCCCCTCCCCTATCTCTCTCTCTCTCTCTCTCTCTCTCTCTCTCTCTCTCTCTCTCTCAGACACACACACGCGTGCGTGTTTCATCTTGTCTTTCAGCACCAAGTAGTCGTCGTATCATCATCATCATCATCATCATCATCATCATCATGATTCACCAGTTGATTTAATCTGCTGCTCAGGACAATGCAGCTCATTCTCTTGCTCCTCCTTCGTACCGTATACCCACGTCACCTAGTCCATCATATGCTATTATCATCACGAATCTTCCCAAAAATAATCAATATCACGATATATCGAGTACAGTTAAATAGCGAGAAGGCTATGACTTTGGGCCTATGAAACGATAATCATCGGAGTTTCTCTCTATCAGCAATATCCCGAGAACATCATTCGTAAAATATTACGCCTGAGCCCCTTCATCTTCCACTCATCGTGGGAGGCG
>ADNK01000136.1:187500-258828 GCA_000320545.1 Bigelowiella natans CCMP2755 | reverse complement strand
TAACCCTAACCCTAACCTAACCCTAACCCTAACCCTAACCCTAACCCTAACCCTAACCCTAACCCTAACCCTAACCCTAACCCTAACCCTAACCCTACTAACCCTAACCCAAATTTGAGCGCTGCAGCCGCCTAACCCAAATTTGAGCGCTGCATCCGCTTCATTGCACGGCTTCATTGGGATGACCATTGAAAAAATTTGAACATTACATTGCATCCGTTCTACATGCATGTGTCGCGCCCTTGGTTGCATTGCAGCGCCGCACGTGTGTGGACAAAGATCTAGAGGCGTGCAGAAATTTTTGAGCTTGCGTTTGTCGAACATGCACCATGGCAGATATGCTCGGCGCACTAGCTAGCTAGCTAGCACAGAACAATGCATTTCATGGCTGGCATGGCATCACATCGTAGAAGCTACCGGACACAATCAATTCAGTCTTAGTGATGAGTGGAAACAAAATGTGATCTGTCCCATTGTACCATCATTCACAGCCGGACAAACACCCCAAGTCTCCTGCCACGTCAATGCCGAACGATGAAAGTGGACGAGTTTGAGGCACGGATTTCATATTCATGAACTGTAAATTGCCATTAACTTTCCTGCTATCACTTGACTAAAGCTTTAATCAACGCTAGATCTTTAGCAGAGACTCCATTCTCTCTACATAGTTTCCAATAATCCTTGATACCTTTGTAGAGGGTCATGTACTGTACGTCTCCCTTCCAATCCTCCGGTAAAACTTTGTTCAGTTTAGTCGTCAACAGTATCACTTTCTTAGTGTCAATAGGTTTAGTCCGCATTTCCTTGAGAAGAAAAGGGACTAGATTGTCGGCCATGTGACTCATGCTTAATTCGCGGATCACTCCATCCAGCAAATGTTGTCTCCACAATGTTAACATCTTGATAATCTTCAGTCCTTTCCACCATCTAAGCTCGCAGAATCTCCATTGTGGATGTGATTTGGGAGTATTTCCCTCTGGCACTGTCTTTGACTTTGAGTGCGCATTTACTACGTTGTGGAACCGATCCATAATTGTGCTAAGAAGTTTCTGTGGATTTTCAAGCTTACCGTCGACATGTTCCAGGACTTCTCTGACAAGACTGGAAGTCGCAGGGAAAAGGGTTGAAGAGAGGGGATCCCACACGGTGAAAAAGTAGTCTATAAGAAAAGGAGTCACAACTTTTTCAACTATTTTTGGGATGACGTCAAGATCATGGTCATCGTCTTTAATGTCCCCGAAAAGCCCATATTCCGCAACTGTCTTGTACCATTCCATAGCTTCCAATTTTGGATTTTTCAGAAAATTCCAATGCACCAATTGGACTTTGACATATGGAGCAAACAGCGAGGGCACAGATAACGAAATGTACGTATCTGCATACGCTTGTGGGTACCGTTTCTTAAGAAGCTCGAGACTATTTTTGATGGCGTGTAAACTTTTGTGATCTTCCTCAGCATCACTGAAAATTCTCTTAACGTCTTGTAGAAGTTGATTCTGTCGCTGATCGTACTGAGAGCCTAATTCTTCTTCATCGTCGGTCCAGAAACCTTCCTTTTCTCGGTATGTATCGTTGTTAAAAAGATTTTTCCTCTTGTCATTTCTCACTTGTTGACGACTTGCTCTCCCTTGTTCCAGCGCTCCTCCAATGTCTCGTCCGAATTCATCCACTTCTTGCTTCTGCATTCGCTTCTTATCTTTGTTTCCGAAGACAGTATCTTCCTCATCCATGGTATGTAAATCGTACAGGCGACGAACAGCCTTTGCTTTCGATAGCTGGAGCTCTTTCATCTCTTGAAGAGCTTCATCTATGATTGGTGCTTTTGTATTGAGGCAATCTAGACAATCACATACCTTTTCACGAAGAGATTGATAGAAGATGTATTGCTTATTCATTGATTTAAGCTTGCTTTCATACCCACTGATATCAGATTCTCCATTCTTTATCTCTATGTTGAGGGCGTTGAGATCTCTAGCGCCCTTTAAATAATTCTCTTTTGTGGTCGACAAAGCAGATGCTAGTCTCTGGAGTTCCCTGTCTGGGTCGTAAGTAATGCGCTGTTGGGATGGAGCATACTTTTTGACGCCAGTTCCTTTACTATCTGTAAGTGCGTTTACGTATTTCGAAGCTTTTGCAACACGACCTCCTCCTCTTCGTATCTGCTCATCGATGTGTCTCTGGTATTCGTCATCATCATCTTCAGCCTGTCCTCTTCCTAGTATCTGCTGTCTTGATTGTTCATCTATTCCTCCCTTTCTACCAGGGTCATGCATTAGGATACGATTTCCTTTCTGATTATCTTCTTCGAATACATCCTGCTCTTCGTCATCAGGGTTTTCAGTTACTAACCCACCATGTTCATTATCCTCCTCCTCACCGTAAATCTTCCCTTCTGCAAGTGTAGCAGTCCCAGATGCAGTTCTTCTATCTGTATCGAGTGGAATGTAACCCGGAGCAGAGGATCGACCAACTCCCATTGTCCGCATCATTTCCCTCTTTCTTCTTGCAGCAATTATTGCGTGCTTATCTGGGAGACAAGGATGTTGGCCAGCATCACAGTCCTCCTGATCTCCATGTTGTCGCATTCCCTCAACATTTAAATGCTCTTCATTTTGTCCCCCAAGCTCCATCCCTATCGGCTCCTGTGAAATAGTGTCTGCTGATTTTTTTGATTCTGTAGTTGGAGCGAAGTGGATCGCGTTCCCTTTCAGAGCTTTCAAAGCTTCAGCAGTGTATCTGCCACTGGATTGCAGGTAGGCTTTGTTTCCAAGTGAACCTGCTTTTGCCGACTCATTTCCTCCGGGCCCTGCAATTTTCCGTGACCTTTTTTTTTTCTTCCTTTTACCCTTCTCGAAAGTTATGGATGAAGTATTAGATTTCTTAATCTTGAAGGTGTCAGTTCCTTCATCCTCTTCTTCGTCCCCTCCAAAACTGAGTAGTGCGACTTTTTTCTTTGTCTTCTTCTTTCTTTTTTTCTTCTTTTGTTTTTCCAATTCCATCATAGCCGAGGACATGAGATCAATGCTAGCGGTTAGCTCTGTGAAGCTTTTCGTTGGGCAATTCTCTCTTCCCTACTCTTCAGCCTCAGTTCTCTTTGTGCCTGCAGGTTTTATGCGTCAGAAGAACACCCAACAGGAGTGAAGTTATGTACCTCTCGTTTACAAGCCCGGACTTGATCGAAGAAACTTTGACAAAGGCGCTTCGAAAAGGGCTTATTTGTTTCTATTTCGGCTCGCTGACCGTCTGTTAAGCACTTGAGAGCCTTCTTCTCTATCTCAGAACACTTTCCTTTGCCAACCCCTTGATGCGTTTTTGATGCGTAGGGATTTGTTGTAGGCTTGCTCGTTATAGATCCTGAAAAAGAGAACGTTAAATAGTAGATCTAATGCCAAAGTTCTTCTTGCTCGCTTCTTTGTTACCAATGGATGCCATTGAAGTGCGCAAGTGTTGGAGGTCGCTACTAATTGAAACAAGGGAACATATGCACTGCGTCAACGCATTCAACCTTGTCGTAGAATTGAAAACAGTATTTCAAACATATCTCATACGACATGGTGTTTGCCTTGTCTCAAGGACAAAAATCGTGTCTTTTTCTGTCATGACTTCTTGATAATAATTTGATGCTTTGCTGCAAGGAAATACTTGAAACAACATTGGGGCCTATGTCGTCCCATCATTAAATCTATCATTAAATTAACAGAGAAGAAGAAGTAGGCTAACACAAAAAAGAATAATGAAGCCAGTAGATCTTTTATGTGTACTAGATCTGGTCTCTAATAAATCATGTAATCACACCCTTGTTACCTGTGCAAGATCTACTGCATTAGAACGGATGATGTCTCCTTTTTCATCTCCATTCGATACATCTCAACCTCACATTGCTCTAACCTCGCAGTAATTTCTTCGTAATCAACCGGCGAGGATGCACAAGATTCGCAAATCTGAATTATGGTCGGCATTACATTACTGCTGCTATGATGAAATGAAGGTTGCCACACTTTAAATGACATCTATTTTGGCACAACAAGGTATCACAAGTTAGACCCTTTCAGACGCCCAATCTTCAACAAAACATCAGAGAGGTAATTTTGTGTCTTCTTTTCAAATTTGGGTGTCCTCCCTGAGGTACGTTGCACGTGATATTAGCCCATTCAACATACTTCTGGCATTCCTACTTCTGTCGACAGCAGTGATCGTGGTAGTATCATTACGATTACGAGTAGCTACTCTTGATCGAGTAAAGTGATAATCTTTTAATAATACCTTGAGGGTTACTTCCTGGGCGCACACTGGCAATCAACCAAGTTTGTACACTATTCGTTTCATTGTTGAGTTTCAACCCAGTCACCTCCATACAGATAGACATCATCAGCTTAGCTTTAAATTCGTAATTCAATTTTGTCCTCAAGAGACCGGGTAGTAAGACTCATGGGACTATACGTTCTCCTTAATAATAGGTACACGTCAGTGTTCTCCGTTGGCCAGGACGATATTAAGGCAGGATCCCTTCCATCGTAAGTAAATCACGATAGAAGAATATTTGCTTTAGAAGAGGGACAAAACTCTTAAGGAGTGGGCCATTGCTGATTTCAAATGGCTGATTTTTTGAATTATGAAAAGTGGATTTGATGCAAGTGATGGAGAAGTTCCTCTGGAGGTAGGCGATCCAACTATATTTTTGTAGAATTCTTCATTTGTAGAGCTGTACTAAAATTTTTTCTGTGTCGTAGAAAGGAATATAGAACCTGGATCACGATTCCAAACAATTACTTGCTGTTAGTCGATCTTGATTTATTGCTTTCACAACATCTAGATCCTTGCAGTTGAAACCAGTAACGATTTTAGTCCAAGGGTACTAAGTTGCGGCAATGATGGAGTATCTGTGGCCAAATTAAATTGTTACTTTACTATTTGAAAGAAAAAGAAATATGCGTGCACCTTATAGCAGTGCTAATTAGTTTTTTCATACTAAACAGGGTACAGGGGGCAATCATACCTCAGTGGGTTTTACGGTACTTCCGTAAATACACAGCAATAGAGTTGCAAGCCTTGCATCTTGCACAGCGTGACAGTACTAGCACTTACAGTATATAGTAGTGCAGTTGTATCAATGGCAGTCATCATGTCAAAATAGCATTATTATTTGTTCATAGAGACTGTTTCTATTATGAGCATTCACCGTCAAACAATGAATGGGATGTAACTCAAGGAGATTTCGTTCTTATTTGCTATCCACAAAGCTGCATGATTACTCGTGCGATGGGTCGAGCAACGAAGAGTATGTACCAGCAAACACATGGAAACAGGTGTCTTTGTCTGTTGTACATCCTTGTGTGTCTCTGTGTGTACGATTGTACGTAAGTGTCGTGTAAATGTGGTGAATAATACAGGCGTCTATTATCAGTTGTTAAGCACCTTCTAAACAGCTGCTACTCGTCCTGACTAGCTGTCATATTTACTCGAGGTTACTTTGTGCGCTGGAGCTCCTACAGATTGCAAAGGCTTGTGAGTGCTCACAAGATTGACAGCAGCAATATTAGGCTATGCGTAGATAACAGTTGTTGGTTCGTCTCACTTGAGTCGTATGAGCCAAATTGCCATTGATCAGCATTTGAGTTATAAATTGAAACGAATCACTTGTGAACGAACAGCATGATTCGACCATTGTCGCAATTGGAGTGGTGATAGATTGCTCATGTATTTCTTATCAACGGTATGAACCAGGTCTGTAAATGCTTCTGCGAAGGTGACATTTCTCGTGCGGGGATATGGAGATGGGGCAGGTACTTTTAATTTTCTGTTTCGTCATGTTGCCATTATTTTTTCTTAAGATCTCGAAGTAGGCTATATGACGTTTACAGACATTGTGCATGTCCTTTTCCTTGTCATGGAAGAAGAAGCCACTCATCTGAAACGGAGCAAGAATTTTCCTTAGAAATTACAGAGCATTGCTGTCATCATCATCAGTCACTATGACAATATATCTATGTTTGAATTCAAATATTTCATACCTAGAATGACTGTAGTCGCATGGTTGTTAACAAAATGCAATATCTTCTTCTTAGGAAGCAACAGGTACCCATATGCTGGCTACAGAGTTATTGGTGCATTGATGCCATCGGAAAATACTGTAATAATTTAACTCTAAAACAGGCATAAAATTCTAAATAAAAAGTGTCAACATGTTCTATTGAGCAACGATCAATTTCCAAAGATAAGAAATACACAATAAACAGGGGATAGACATGGAGGTTGCAATGACCGTAGAAAGAGATCTTGATTCGGGGACCATAAAGAGATTCATCTATCCGGTAATCGCCTCATTATTTAAACAAAAAAACAGAAAAATGATGATTGTTCTGTTCATTGGTTGATCACTAACAAACGAAATAAATAAAATATTAAATCTGGAAAATATTACACATTTCCAAAGAATATGTAATATAAATCTAAAGAGCAGTAGCAGTGTAGTAATATCACCAATTCAGCGTCAACTGCTAGACAACCAACATCATCCACACTAAATTCCGACTACAGTAGTACTAGCACAACCACAACTGTCAGCTATGAACCTTATTTCTAATTACTCTCACAACATCAATAACAACTAATCATGTTCCTGATATTTTCAGAATGGTAAAGAACGATACAACACACACGTAGACGCGAATACAAGTAACATCAGCAGCATTTCGTACAGAGCCTCATTTCTTTGCACTATATTTCGATATTTTAATGTAGCAAGAGAGCAGGAACAGAAAGTTTCATGGTGATAATTGTGATGTGTATAGTAGTGATAGGTAATTTACATTAAGTCCCTCTCTACGAAACCTCTCAGATTATTGCGCATGTGGAGGCCAATTGTGTCCACACTACCTGCGATTGCAAGCAACACCCTTATTCAGTTTCATTCGTAAGGTAGTAGTTGTCATTTGAAAAGTGTCTGCTGCCAGAAGAGCTGATGATTAAATCAATGTGTCCCCGTGAGTATTTTCAAATACTCATGCATTCATTTCTTGTGAAGTCGTCGTGTGATAACCACATAGTTATTGTTTTGTCTTCTATATCCGACAGGGACGAACTGATTTCTTGGACACATTTGCAACAATCGCAGGTTTTGCATCCGCATGTGCAGGGGTAATGCAATGATCATAAATGAACATACAAGGAACACATGGGCCATTACATACGAATAATGATTAAACATATGATAAATGTTTTCTTGAATGTATCAAGATACTTCTTATGCTTGATACACGAGACTTTGTTGTTGTTGCAATGAAGGCTGGAATTCCACTCGGCTTCATGATGAGGGGTTTGATCGGAGTAAAATATGCTAGTTGGTACTTCTTGTTTGAAACACTTGTATCCTAATCTTATTCGTTCAGTAGTATTTGGGTATTCACATTTCGGCTATTGACATGTCAGGGAGCATTGGTTAGGTGGAAGTCAGGCTGGACAAATTGATATTCTTATGGAGTCCAAATCATCACCTAAATCGTCCTCCTCTTGTAATGCAATAAGCCATCACACACGCTCACAATTTTTTATAACAAAATCTTGGAATTGCGTTGGTAAAATGGGCCAAATTACCTTCATCGTAGTAGTTGCGTCATTCCTACTTTGTTTCCTCTTCATCATCGACACATTATCGTTAATTAATATTTTGGAATTGGCGACACTTACCTTTGTGCAAATCTGATGAAATATCTTTGGTACTTGTACTCGCATTTGCAGAGAACTGATCGAGGCCCGAGAATCTGACTCTGTTTTGTCATCTAAATTGAAGATGATGAACAGTGCGCTTGGACACCTCTTCTCACATCTGGCATCATGGCTCGCCAGCAATATCGCATGTGCAATGATGGCATGCATGTAGTGCACGTGGTACACCAAGCTAGTTGAAGTTGCAACATGCAGGTTGAGCTCAGATCGACGAGCCGATGCCACACACATGCGACAAAAAAATGATCGCATTGCGGTGGAACTATATTGCATGGCGCATCGATCGCAACGCTACAGCACACGCCAATAACTGCCCAGTTTATACAGTGAGATAGAGCAGGCGTATGAAAGCGAAAGGCCATCATCGTGGCATATAGGCAAATGTACGCGTCTGGCAAATGATCCGATGTTGACAGAATAATCTGATGTTGCGTTGGCGGAGGATGCTCTGGTCCTGCTCAAACAACACCTGGTATATACTAGTATAGGTGGAGTGCTAGGATATAGTTGCGCATTCCACGTATATGCTTAGCTGACTGCTATGCTCGTGATGCAAATGAACGCGAACTGCATTGAATCGGACTGGGCCGCACAGAAATATAAGACTTTCTCTTGTATTTTATTTGAGCCGCGCCTCATGCAACACTAGAGAAACTTAAATAACTCTTACACTTAAATGATAACGAAATCAAAACATCTTTTCGCGAACTAGCCTGTCCGCTCTACGATTCTCGACCCACAGTATCCGTGCAGGGAAGGTGCTCGTCATGTTCCCCAATAGCATCAAGTACGGAGAAGTTGATTTTTCTTGAAAATATTAATATGGACGATAATTACGCCCAGAAGCTCCTGAATAGTCTTAACAAAAAATGGGTGAATTGAGATGAAGGACCTTATGCAAGACAATGTTTTCAACACCTGCTGGATAGTACTGTTGTTGCTGATGTTGTCCATAGCTTGGGGCGTATTGTTGCGGTGGGCTATATAACAAATCAAATTAATGATCAATAAAGTTTGTTAGAGATAGAGTTCATCCTCCTGTTGTAGTACCGTGGCACATGGCCATGCTGATATGGGCTTGAGCGAGGATAAGCCGAGTAGTCAGGTGGTGCCGAATAATTCGGCGCGTAGTTCGCGTGCCGTGCGTAACCCTCCCTATGTTGTAAAAATATGAACCAGAGCCATCCTTGAGACAATACATATTCGGAAAGCAAACCTCGGAGCAGCAGCATAAGGACTCGTCCAGCTACTTGTGTACCCACCCCCCCTTCCATGACGGTCACTATCATAGCGGTTCTCATGGTAGCCAGTTCCCTCATACGGTTTTGGATACGCTTTTACACATTCCATCTGTTGACCAAAAGAGTGTTAAAAGAAGATAAGGATACCAAGCAAGATAGCTAATACCTCTTTTCCATTTAAATTATGCATTCCGA
Organism: Bigelowiella natans CCMP2755; assembly: GCA_000320545.1. Lineage (NCBI taxonomy): Eukaryota > Cercozoa > Chlorarachniophyceae > Bigelowiella > Bigelowiella natans. The sequence continues at coordinate 249,667 of ADNK01000136.1, read as the reverse complement.
TTTCTACACACTTTTCAGCAGATTTTTCATCTTCAAAAGTCACAAAGCCAAAGCCTTTAGCCTACTCGTCACAACAGTCAGAATGATATGCACATCTTCTTATATTTTCAAACTACCCTTCCGGTGGCCAAGTCTGTCTTAAGGATAGCTTTTACGACAGTGCCAAATTTGGAGAAATAGTCAGCAAAAACCTCCTACAAAAAAAAATGTGCTTCAATGACCACATTTGGTTTTATTTTGTACTTAGAATGATAGACCTGTGTCACATCATGTGAAATACCTCCCACAAAAATTTTTTTGGTGGTGGCAGATGGAGCATTTTCGCGCTGCGAAGATCCATGATAGTCATCGTAGGGAGGTCTGCGTCCGTAACCTCGACCCCTTCCATACCCTCTTCCTCCGTAACCACTGTCGTGACCATAGCCTCGTCCTCTACCTCTGAATCCACGCCCACCTCTGCCTCTGGACATTTCTTCTCGAGATCTAATTACATTCATAAGTGAACAACCACTAAAAAATTTACATCAAGGGATTGCCACTACTTTGCGAGCTGAATCTCTATGTAACGGCCATCCAATTCGTGCTTTCTGTAACAAAAAACGTGAATTTACTCTGGTAATTGAATTCTAAAGATTTTACCTGCTTTCGGAGCATGCTTTTTCCGCATGTTCTTTACTTCGAAAGTAAGCAAAACCAAAACCTCGAGATGAGCCTGTTTCGCGGGAGCGCATAATCTCCGTAGACACCAATCCTAAGGAAAACGAGGAGGAAGTTAGCATGAAAAATTATGTCAAGGTTTGGAGAGCACCATCAAATCTTGAGTTGAAGAATTCTCTGAGTTGCTCATCCGTAGTCTTCCAGTTTATCCCAGCAACGAAACATTTTCTTTTAAAAGATGAGAGTGAATCTGAGTCTTATTTCTACATACGGTCAGATTTACGAAAGAAGGGTACTATGAGTATTGTCTTTGAGTATCGACTACATGGGCTCTGATTCAACGTTCGCTTCAGAACGTGCTGAGCTCTCTGTCTTGTTGTCGGGCTTTACATTTGATTTTTCTTTCTGGTCGCTCTCCTCCCCCTCTTCTTTCTTCTCAATCTCCTTCTCTGAAATTTCCTTCTCTGAAATTTTCTTCTCTGTAATTTCCTTCTCTGTAATCTCCTTCTCTGTTTCCTCTGTCTTCCCTTTATTCTCCGTCTCACTCATCTCTTTGCAGTCTCACGTTACTGTCATTGAATTAATTTGTGATCAAAGCCGTGTGAAGGAGAAATTCGAATGTCAATGAAAAACCAAACGAACACAATTGTCATTGCAAGTCATGGTTACCAATGGAGAGTTATTCGTCGTCAATTTCAACCTATTCAGACAAACGTCACTGTGACTTTTGATGAAAGTGTAAGAAAAACTCATGGAGGTACGGTTGAATGGGAGGCCTCTTGAAGTGTGCGCAGGTGCAAGTGTTCGACATCCAATTTATTCCAGGAATAATGATATTCCTATGTCGCAGACCCCGGAACGTCTTCTTTTGCTGTAAATTCAGGATTGTATTGGCTGGAATAAGATACACACAGCAGGAGGGAAAATTTATCGACCAAATCTTCTGCAGGAAAAGTACCAATTTTCTGCAAACAAGTTGTGTTTCATCTTGACGCACAACGAGAAAAGAACCAATTTTATGCAAATAACCCATGTTTTTCATTGACGCAGAACTTTAGACAGGACTTTCGTTGCATGTCGACTGAAAAGTTTTCCCTCCTCTCCCTGCTCTGGATTCAATGAAAGGGAAGGGGGATGATAGGATAACAACAGGATTGCTGAGAGGTTTATAGTAGTGGCGCAATGATACTCCGAGAAGACAAGATATGCTCCCCTAAGATTAGCTGGGATGAGAAAAGGTTATACGAATAATTTCGAATAAGAGAGTTATTAGTGTTATGCTGCTAACTTATGCATCAATTCACTCTATTTTTTAGCGTTGAGGCATCAGGTGCTGTTTCTGCTTCATCGAGCTCGCTCTCCATCCACTTTCTTAAACGCCACGAGGAGATCAGGGATGCTGTGTGCATCGTGAATAACAACAATAGTGGCAAAAACCACGCCGTGGAACAAGAAGAAAGAAAAGTAGACAATGGCAATGCGAGTAGAGCCGGAGTTTGCAACTCCAGTGTTGATCACGAAGAAATTTATGCAGGAGCAACAAGAACAGCAGCTACAGCTAGAAGCAGCTACCGATCCCACGACGACGACGACGATCAACAGCCCAGTTTGTGTTCTGTTGAACCACCACCCACTTCAACCGGGGGGGATGGTGGTTCCACTATTTATTTACCCACTCCAAATCGGAAGAAGGCGACGCCTCAGGAGACGGTAAATAGTAGTGCTGACAACACTTTTAGAAGTGATGGTAACGAGGTGGTGAGGCTGAACGATGAACATAGTGTGATAGTAGCATCAGTATTGCTAGTTATCTGCTAACAATGTTGTTACAAATACAAGCTCGATCTCTTGATCTAAGGAGTGAGTTCGACAATACCTAATTTTAATTTTTACTCATTGCAGAGGAAAATGTCGCTGTTTCTCGATTGTGCGGAATTTGCAATGCTTCGTATGCAGCAAGAAAGGAATAAGCTGGATGATGACGAAGCAGCAATGATGCCAAAGCCCCAAGTTGTAGTAGTAGTAGTAGCAGTAGTAGTAGTGGTAGTCGTAGGTAGTAGCTTTTAAGATAGATCATACCATCATGCGAGAACAACGAATGACGGAATCCTCTGTCAATTGTCAAGTGCATTGTAGCCTACTTACCTTACTACCACCAACTGGGTAATAACGCTCATCGCAACTAATAACAACAGACCCTGCAAATGCTTGCGTGGATAAACTCAACTTGCGTGCATTTTGCCTCACAAGCTTTGCTGGTCAACGATTCTGGTTGTACACACGTCACATGGACTAGTAGTAGGACAACACTGATTATTATATGTAATGTTTTGTTATATAATTTGTTGTTAATTACATAGATGCAGAACTTACTGACAAAAAGGGCTCTTCTATCGTTCCCATAGAGGTATTATCTACTATGGGATACTACTACTACTACGTTGAATAATAATTATCAATAATACGTTGAATAATAATGATCAATAATTATCTCCTTATTATCTACGATATCTGTTATTATTCAGGTATTCTCTGTCCATCTTGATAAAAACGGAAATCCTGAGTTTACCCCAGCCAGAGTCGGCGAGGACCCGGTAGCAGCAGCAGCAGCAGTAGTATTAGTATAAATAGGAACTACTAGTAGTATCACTAAGTTATCTATGTTATCTGCTAGTTTGGAAATAATGAGGAGGACAACAGTTTTTGCATGACTAAAATTAAAAAATAATCTACGAATATAATGTAAATTTTAGATATTTTTGACAACGAGGGAATATTCTGATAATCAGATGATTTGGATTCTTTGAGGAAATAATGCATTAATGCAATACTAAAACACATATTACTCCCATTTTGTGCACTGCTTGTTCCTTTCATTGATTGATTCCAGGTTGAGACCTTTCAAAAGAATATCCTTGAGTTGAATGAATTTAAAGCAGCACAGCAGGTACTAATAATAATATTTTCATGATAATGCTTTTATGTATAGGATGACCATTTTAATTTGCAAATATCATCATAGTTGCATATTTTTTTGGATAATTTTTTTAATATGTGCAATCCTTTGTTTGTCCTATTCTATAAATTAATAAAACCGTGGGTGCAGGTGAGGGATGATCCAGAGCAACTCGCCTCCAAGAGAGCGGCACAAATGGCTGCACTCACGCATCAGCATGCCCGCAGGTAGTAACAGTGATAGTAGCAGTAGTAGTAATAGTACTTGTAGTGTAATGATAATAATAATATATATAAGAAGAAGAAGAAGAAGAAGAAGAAGAAGAAGAAGCAAATGCCCTTCGGGGAGGAGAAGGAGGAGGAGGAGAGGAGGAGGAGGAGGTGTGAGAGACTTGGTGGTGATGATAATAAATAAATAAATAACTGGGGCAGAATAATCTTTATCGGATGTTGTGATAGATAGATAAATAAATAAATAATAGGGGCAGAAGAATCTCTAGTAGTATTTTCCACTGATGTGTAGTACTAACAAATGAAGTCTTGCATGATGATGATGATAATAATGCTGCAAATCATCTCTATTTCAACCCATACACACACACACACACACACACACACACACAACACACACAACACATACACCAGCAGTAAAATTACTACCTGTTGTAGAAGTAATAGTAGTAGTAGTAGTAGTTTTTGGTTACCATTGATGATGAATTTAATTGCCAAAAAATACAAAAACTAGTTGCGACTTTTTCTTGATATTTCCTCATCGGGAATTTGAATAAACATATTGTTTATGTGAAAATTTCACTTCATTTTAGTCCCTCCCCCTTTTTTGAATATCTAAATGTGTTTGTCATGCCTAATGCGTTTTTTTGATGCAATGTTGTTTGTCGTGTTTTGTCCTCCTAATTATGTTTGGCGTGATAATGACTTTAATAGCTTGCTGACAACGCATTACCCATTCCATTATCTCATAGACATTTTCGTGAGTCAGGTAGTAGTAGTAATACTCTTATTACAAAGTAGTAGTATTAGTAGTACTACTATGATAATCATGATCATTGTGTGTGTGTGTGTGTGTGTGTGTGTGTGTGTGTGTTGTGTGTGTGTCTTATCGGTGAGGGAGGGGGGTGGAAACAAGCACCTATTATTTAGTATACAACATGAGAAATTTAAATAAGAATAAATAATCAACAATAAGAAGACACGAAGAAAGTATTTTGCAACTACTCAGATAATAGTAAATGATAATATTCATTTTAGTCGTCAATCAATGCGTGTCATCATCATCATCATACATACATTTGTTCTTCATGGGTGATGATGATATTATTCCAGATAACGTTCTTTCTTCGTCATCACAAAAACCAGTCAGACGTTATTATCAAACAAACAACATTCCAGGTATATATAACATTGAGAGAGAGAGAGAGAGAGAGAGAGAGAGAGAGATACACGAGGTTTGGTGCATGTATGAATTTAATGTTTTGTTTTATGATTACTTTTAACCATAATAGTTGTGGTGATGGTGGTGAAATCTATTCCCTGTATGATGATGATGATGATGATGGAAGATGATCAAGGGAGATGTCAATGATTTAAATTTGATAATATTTGATGATTTTACACTCCTCATTGGTATGACGTATCACATCATTTTCATCATCATCATCATCATCATCATCATCATCATCACTACTTTTTGTTTGATTCATGATGGATGATATAATCTCTTGTTCCTAATTAGATTGAAAGCTTCATTTCCGTAATGGTGCAAATGATGTATTGGGTCCATAGGTATTAATTATTCATCATCATCATCGTAGCTACTACTACGTGATAAGAAATAGAAGAGAAAAGGATGATACTACTATTTATAACTACTATTTTTAATTGATTGAGAGGGTTGTTGTTGTAATCAAGGTAGTAGTAGAAGTAGTAGTAGTAGTAGTATGCTGTGACACTTACTGTGCCTGAGCACTCCTCGTCACTTACTCACTCCTTTTTGCCTTTGTTCCTTCAAGACGATTTAGACCCCAAAATTTCCTTCAAGAAAACAACCGCAGAATAAGTAGCATTAATAGTACAAAGCAGGTAATAAGCAGCAGCAGTTTGAAACAATGATGAACAAAGAAGAAGAATGTAAGAAGTAGTAATAGTAGTAGTAGTAGTAGTAGTAGTAGTACAAAGCGGTAGTAGTAATAATAGTCGTCGTTGTGATGAAATTTGTAATAGTAATAGTAGTAGTAGTAGTTATAGTAGAAGTAGAAGAAGAGACCAGTAGCAGCAGCAATGGGAGTATATTATATATTGTATATATATATATATATATATATATATATATTAATATATACATCATAATATTTTCTGTTCCCCCTTTCTACTCTTAGTGAGTGGTAGTAGTAGTAGTAGTAGGAGTAGTAGTAGCAGTTTATTATAATATTCTCTTTTATTTTTTCCTCCTCTTACTCCTTCTCTATTGGTGCACGCATTCATTCTCCTGCTGCGTCTGTTTGGTCTTCTTCTACTTCTTCTTCTTCGTTTGGTCTCCTTCACGTCATCATCATTAAATCAACAAACAATATCATGCGTGATAAATAATTGGAATTTCTGACAACAAAAACAACAACAGCTTTACGAGATTCAAGAGAAACGACGGAATATCGAGGAAACAGTAATCCCCACTCTCAGGTATTGATTTATTTATTTATTTATGATGATGATGATGATGATGATGATGAATAATGTTGCAGGCAGCACTTTTAATATTATTAGCATTTGCTCTAATCGCTTCATAACAAAGTGGACGATGTATTGCGTTCACATTTATGGCTGCTGATCGCATCATTCATCATCATCATCATCAGCAGCAGCATCATCATCATCAATCTCTTCCACTGTTCATAACTCTAGCCATGACCCTCTCTGATCTCATTCTTCACCGTCACTCTCTCATCATTCTCTCTCTAACCCTCCCTCCCTTTCCCTCCATTATAGTACTGCAGTTACTGAGATCTTGGACTCAAAGCTTAGCTTGATAATTTTAAGATGGTAATGTCATCTTCCAATCCCTTGTTATTAACTTTCATTAAGTAGTATTAACTTTGGTTATGATAATGATAACGATTATAATGATGGTGATGATGATGTTTCGGTGAGTGATTGAATGATTGCTTCGCCTCCTCCTCCTCCTCCTCCTCCTCCTCCTCCTCCTCCTTTCAAGCTTTGTATTAGCAGTAGTAGTAGTAGTTGTTGTTGTTGTAGTATAACGTACTGATTGATGCCTTCTTCTTCTTCTTCTTCTTCTTCTTCTTCTTCTTCTTCGCCTATTGATATAACAAATCACTAATATTTCAGTAATTACTTGTTATTGTTCATAACTAAGAACAACCAAAAACAGACATACACAGGCATCATCATCACCATTTATCATCATCATTCTTCTCGATCAGGCACAAGGCCAAGTATTTGAAAATAGACCAGCATTTGAACCAAAAACTCAAGAATATTGAGAAGGTAGTAGTAGTAGTAGTGGTAGTAGTAATTGATAATAATAATACAATACGTTGCACCATACGAAACAGCGAGTGAAACAACCCATCCTTCTGATGATGATGATGACGAGGGGGGGAATGATTATTGTAATCTCACTTGATGCATATCTCTATCTGCTCTCCTCCTCCTTCTCCCAATTACTATGCTTCACTGCCACTGACCTGTAGGAGCTCATAGCAAAGCAGGAAATAGACGAGGAAGACCTCAAACTGTGCCGCAGCCTTTCCAAGAAAAACAACAACAACAACAACAACAAAAGGAAGAACAAAGTTGCAAGAAATAAGCGAAGAAATGACGGTGGTGCAGGAGGAATAAATCTAAGCTCATCATCATCATCACCACCACCACCAACGATGATATCAGCAATTAGAGGTAGTACTAATGTACAATACCGTAATACTTGGGCATGAAGGAGGTTCTCTAGTTAATGTTTTTATATATTTTAATATATATATATATATATATATATATATATATATATATATGTGTGTGTGTGTGTGTGTGTGTGTGTGTGTGTATTAGCCGAGAATAATTATGAGCATGATAACAACTACACAAATAAAGTATAAGATAATATACTAAAATAATATCATAGATCCAATGATATTATTATTATGTTTTTCTTCCTTCCATTTGCTGCTAGCACCCATATATACTGGCTGATGATGATATTGTTTGTTCAAAATATTTTACTACATAGGAGGAGAAAGAGAAGCAGCAAATTCTTCATCGTGGTCTTCTTCACCTTCTTCTCCATCTTCTTCTTCTTCTTGTTCCAATCGTCAGTTTAGTCGTAGAAAAAGTGCAGCAGCAGCGACCAACAATCCAGCATTGTCCAGGACGGGGGGGTGTTTATCAGAAGAAGAAGGACAAAAAGACGATAATGATGATGATGATGAATTGGTAGCAGCAATAGAAAAGGAGGATGATCAAGATAGAGGTGATAATAGGCTTGAGAAGTATCAAGATGGTAAGGAGGGAGAAGAAAATGATGATGAGAATTATGAACAAGAAGAACAAGAATCTCCAAAGATACAGCGACTGAAAGAGGCAGCACAGGTCAACAAACAGACACAAATAATCATCGATATAGCATCCATCAAGGAGCAGGAGGAGGAGGAAATACTAGTAGCAGTAGTATAAAACAGAGCTACAATATGAGGATGATGATCTAATCGATTATGATGCAATAATCCCTACTACTACTACTACTACTACTACTACTACTCACCTACTTACTGTTGCTATTTACTACTACTACTACTACTACTACTACTACTACTACTCACCTACTTACTGTTGCTATTTACTACTACTACTACTACTACTACTACTACTCACCTACTTACTGTTGCTATTTACTACTACTACTACTACTACTACTACTACTACTCACCTACTTACTGTTGCTATTTACTGGTACCTGCTGCTTTATATGCAAGAGCACTTTGATATCTTTGTCAAATCAGTTGTTGTTCCATAGATGATTATCATTACCACCACTATCACTATCATCATCGTCATCACCATCACCACCACAGTTACTCGCTACTACCCTACTACCACTATAACTAATTGTGTTTCAGGGTGAAATATCAAGATATCTGCATTCGGAAAAGAATGGAGACAGAGATGCTGCTTATCGAGCGCTAACTTGTGCAATAGGGTGATGATGATGACGATGATGATGATGATGATGATGATGATGACGATGACGATATATGTTTATTTATCTATGTTTATTATATGTTCTATGTACTTTTGTGTGCGTGTATTAAAAAATAAGCAATGAAGGCAAAATAAAAGCACATCATCTCTATTTAATCCCTCTCCCTCATTTTCCCTCTTTTCTCTGCATCTTCTTCTTTCTCTTTTGCTTTTCTTTTATTATTGGTATTTGGTGTCATCATCATCATCATCAACAACAACAACAACAAAAACATCATCAAGGTTGATGCTACAAACTGTGAAAGAAATCAAGAACAATCCTTCGGTCAAACAACCTATAACAAATACTATTAGCATCATCACCTTCATCATCAGAAACATAGATAAATAGATAATGATGGTAAGATATCATGTGCAAACAAAAGAAGAGAGAGAGAGAGAGAGAGAGAGAGAGAGAGAGAGAGAATTCTTAAGCGTTACCTACTGTTACTGTCTGGTAAATTGATGATGACGTCGATTAGTATAAAAAGTTGATTATTATTATTTTTTTTTTTGTCTCTATGTATAGGAACGAATCGATGTGTCAAGGCGTATTGCTGATCTTGTAAGCAAGGTAAATCAATCATCATCTATGATTTCGGTTCTTTATGCTTATTGGGTAATAATAAAAATAACGATGGTAGTAGGAGTAGCAGTTGTAATAGTATTTTATTATTAATTTATAGCATCCTTGTTGGGTCTTTTTCTTCTTCTTCTTCTTTCGTTCCATGGATCATCATCCAGGGCAACAATCATCAGTATCGATGTTTTTTGAATTAAGCAATCGATAATCCATTTGTCCTTTAAAAACATGACGACGAGGGGAAGATTATGTGTGATGATGCTGCACATGTAGTAGTAGCAGCAGCAGCAGAAGAGTAGATAATCCACCCTCTGTGTTGTTTTCTGTGTTGTTATTGTTGTTGTTTTACCATCCCACCCCTTTAATGTCTATTCCCCCTCCCCTCCCCCCCTCTCTCTCTCAAACTCTCAAACTCTCTCTTTCTCTCCGTCATCGTCGTTAAAAGGCAAACTTAATGAAAGGAAAAAGAGCAAAGATGTTGCCATCACGATGGAACAAGTATTATTTATTTGTTGTGTAGTAGTGTATATATTTATCATTTGGGATGATAATGATGATGGTTATGATAATGATGATGATGATGATGTGTCAGGGAATTAGTGGTTTATAATGAACAACAGAGAGAAAATTTAACAAGGGATTAGGACAAAAGTAGTAGTAGCAGTAGTAGTAGTAGTATCGTGATTGTATTGTGTGATAGCAATGATTCTATTGTTCCTTCCATTGGACCAGCTAGCAGATACACCATCCTTGTTGATTCATGGCTTTTCTTTTTCCAGGAGAGATAATAACTTGTCGCCTTCGTCATCATCATCATCATCATCATCATCATCATCATTTCACAAGGGAAAAATGACTACGAGTTCTAGTAGAACAGTAGCAGCGACGGGAATAGACGTGACTACGAGTTCTAGTAGAACAGTAGCAGCGACGGGAATAGACGTGGCTGCTCATTCTTCTCTTGACCATCCTTCAAGTTGCCTAACAACACAGATGGAAGAGGAAACAGATAGAAGACGACGAAAACAGACAAAAAAGAACAAGAAAAAGAACAAGATGATGATGATGATGATGGCTCAGAAGAAGAAGGAAAAAGAAATCAAGATCAATCGGAGCAGGAGGATAGAGACAGCAGAAGAACCAGCAACAGAGGATAATTTAATCAATACTCAAACGGCTATTGCTGCTACTGCTACTGATAATGATGATGAGGAGGAGGATGAAGAGGAAGAGGAGGAAAGGAAGGAGAAGAAGGAGGCAAAAGCTGAATCCGCTTCATTATTCCATACAGAATCTAAAGCATTTCACATGGATTTCAATGACGGAGAAGCGACTGCCGCTACTGTTGTTCCTCCTTCTTCTTCCCCTCCTCCTACAACAATTACTACTGCACTCAGCACTACTACCGCGGCTGCTCCTACTCCAAATAATACTAATAATACTAGTAGTACAATAGTAGTACGATCACGCGAGGAGGAGGAGGTGAGAGCTAATAATAATATTATTATTATTAGCAGTAGCAGCAATGAGGGTGATGACCATCCTCCTGCTCCAACCACAACCGCACCACCACCACCACCACAACAACAACAACAATCAACTGCTATTACCATAACTACAACTACAGCTGCTACTGGTACTACAACTAGTACAAATATATCTGCAGTTAATTCCACCACCTTCGATAATAATGTTGGTACTGCTGCTGTTACTGCTCCTTCATCATCTAAATCGCCAATAATTGTATCACTCACACCGGTAGAAGCCTGGGAAGAGCTATCAAAACGACTCGATTCAATCATTCAATCCATTCGTCGGTTTTTCTTAGCCAATACAATCCAAGGGAAATTAGATCATCTCTGTGATGCATGTATGGGTATTCCAATGATTCTTAAGCGTGAGCAAGCATCAGCCGATGACTTGCTGGGTACTCTCATTCTATGCATAATCCAAGCAAAACCAGCCCATCTGATGGGTGAGGCTGCATTTATCGAAAAAATGGCTTCCGTTTTGTTTCCAGAGTCTGCTCTTGATCACAGGGGGTACAGCGTTACGACATTTGTTTGCGCAGTAGATTATCTTAAAGATGTGAGCAACCATGACATAAATGCTTTGTTAGGGAATGTTTCAAAATACATGGGTTTTGAGTGCAAAGGTTGTTAGGAGTTGTAGTAGGGGTAGTAGTAAAAGCAGTAGTATCAAATTCACGAGTGAGGTGGTTCACACTTCCAGGAAATGGTTCAAATTTAATAACATCACAATCATAGACATGTAATACCATGTACATCTACATATGTGATATTGCTGTGTCTATTACTGTGTGTCTATTACTGTGTCTATCATCACATTCATTTAGTCGTTGAGAAGAAAGCGCACTGAAACTACCATTTGTATCGATTCTATTCACCTTTACACATGCATTGGTTCATGGTGCACATCATGAACATGTTCACTTTGATTTATGTTTCTGCATGCGATGAGACAAGCACGGATGTCATGCACTTTGCAGCACATCAGCTAGGTGAGCTGCACTTTCGACAATGATCGACGCAATATACAGAATGTGATGGACGTGCAGCGTGCTAGCGCGTGCATGAGACTGCGTCACCATGCATGCATGGAAAAAACGTAACGTGGACATGTCTAGGTGTCGCCTTGATCGCACATGCAGTGCTTCAAAACGCGCCACACTGGCACAGTACGTAGCATGGCACATGGCAGGCTAAAATTGTTCGACAGTTCTAGAGTTGTTGTCATGCGCATGCTAGGCCCATGACAACAACTGATTAGCTCGTGCTCTCTAGCTTTGCCAGTGCACAGTCTTGATCATCTGGGGCTTCAATGACATGAGATGCTCATGCAGTTGTCGTAGTCACATGTGCCATCCTGCCAGTCAACACACGCCATGCTCTTCAGCGCAGTGTTTCTTAGCAGAGGTGCGACACGTCGCAACGTGAACTGTCGTACAGGCTCACACATGACGAGATGCGTGACGTGTGCGTTCACGTGATTCTCACGCGATAGTATGGTGTCACATAGTCACATGGGTTATTCATGGAGTTGCACACATCGTGCAGGATTCTTAAGTTTGTTTTCTAGCTTTTTGTGCAGCAGCTTCGTTGAGGGCCTCTTGCAATAATGTTACACCTAGCTTTACATCTTTTAGCCCATCTCCGTTGATTGTATCATTATTTTCGGCATCGATCCCAAAACAATCGAGAGCTAATGATTGTTTCTTCCGCTTCCTTTTATTATTGAGTTTGCGTTTGGCTTTTGCGTTTTTGATAGCTGCCCGTACCGAATTGGGTTGTTTCTTTCTCTTTCTTTTATTAGTTCCATGGGCGACGAGAGTGTCTTGAGAGAATTTCAATGCAGCAGCTGCAACATTTTCATTGATATCTCTTTCCTTTTCTGTTTGAAAACTATCCGCCACTCTTGCTCCTGATACCCCATCTTCCTTCTTCCTGAAGTGATTTTCATCTTTTGTATTATTATGAGTAGCATCGCTCTCCTTGTACTCTTCAGTTGACTTATGCTTTTTTTCCTCCTGAGCTGCCTTTGCGAGATTTGCAAGATTTGGGTCAATAAACTGTCCGGTTTTTGCAAGCAGATTTACGATTGAAGGCGCAAGAGGAAGCAAGTTCCTTGTGAAGAAAGACCACGCTTTGCCTCGATTCCCTGACCTACCTGTTCTTCCAACCCTATGAACATACTCTTCCAGGCTTGTTGGAAAATCATAGTTTACAACTGACCTCAAGTTCTTTATGTGCAACCCTCTTGATGCAACGTTTGTAGCGATTAATATTCGTATTTTTCCTGCACGAAACTCTGCTAAGGTTTTTTCTCTCTTTTCTTGATGAATTTTGCCGTGTATCCTAGCCACTTTGTGCTCATTTTTTATGAGAAACTTCCAAACAGACTCTACGTTCTTAATCTTGTTACAGAATATCAATGTTTGTGTTGGTTGTCGATGCCGCTTTTGACCTTCTGATTTGTCATCTATGTCAACCTTACGAAGTAGTTTGATAAGCTTCTTCAGCTTCTTATGTGCAGCGCATACATGTACAATTTGTTCAACAGATTGTGGTATATTGAAGTCTTCAGCCGTAACCCTATTACTACTCTTTGGTGAGCTTGTCACACAATGTTCTTTCTGTGGCTTGATTCTGTAGCTATCACGGAGGATATTTTGTGACATTTTAGGAAAAGAAGATTCATGTTTATTAATTTTGTTATGATCACTAATAACAGAGATAGCAACATCTCTGGGGCTGTTTCTCTTCCCTCGAATAGTCTCGCTATTGTAGTTGCAGCCCTCGTCTTTCCCCTGATCCATTGTCATCGTCATCGTCGTAGCTGTAGTTGAAGTCTTCGTTCCACTGGAAGCTACCACTAAATTCCTCCTCCTCCTCCTCCTCCCAGATCTCCAACACTCGAACGTCTTTAGAAATACAATAGCAATAAGGATGATGATGGTGATGATGCCACTCGTTGTGTTGGTCAACGTATCAATTATGCTCCTCCTCCTCCTCCTCCATCTCCTTTTTAAAAAATTCACCTGCTTCAGCTCTGGAGTGTTTGTCGCAGTCACCATCACAACCTGAGTGGTGCGTGAAAAGTTCATCATCATCATCATCATCATCATCATCATCATATGTTCTCAGTTTTCTCCTATCTTACGAAGTATTTTTGTTCAATATGTTTGGATGACTATTGTCTAACGCGAAGTGATTCTGACATTATTTTGAAGATATAATTTCTACTACTTGGATCATCTCTGCATTCCTCCTTGCAATAACCAAATCTCTTATGGTATTTGTCTGATCCAAAAGACCTGATGACGATGACGATGATGATGGTGATGATAGCGATGAAGATAAAGAGGAAAATCTGCAACTCAATAATCTCAACTAACGAGTCAAAACGAAAAGGAAGCACTTTGTTGTTGTGTTCTACTAATATCGACATCTATTATTCGGCTAATAATTAGTTATCTTCAACTTTGAGGTAGGTATGATTAGCCCAACTCTAATATTAATACTCTGTATCTTCTTACTTTTCTGAATAAGTCGGTCTGCCTCATCAAGTATCACCATCTTGATCTTTTTTTTAAAGCAGCACCACAACAATATATTTGCTACTCACAATGATGAAGATTACTGATGTGGCTTAAGCTAGAGTTGTCGTAGTGTGGACTACATTGATGTTAACTAGATGATCTACAACGTGTCGACTAACAGCAGCGGCAAAACAATGATGATCATGATAATACATCATCCAAAAGATTCAAATCTACCCTACCCTTGAAAACGACACAACTGAATCTTGCGCAAGATCAATCAGACGCCCAGGTGTCTGGCGATGATGATGGTGATGATGATTATTATTATTATTATTATGATGATGATAATATAAAAAAAGAGAAAAGATGTTTGTCATAAGCTGCTGTAGGTTAACATTACAAGTATACTTTTAATTCTAATTATCATTTTACACTCTAGAAATCTAATAGACATTCAACAATGATGTTAGATGCTTGTGTGTGTGTGTGTGTGTGTGTGTGTGTGTGTGTGTGTGTGTTGTGTACATGTATTCATCTTGATTATCTTAATTAGTATTGCTTTGTTGTAACAATGAATCAAAAATAGATAAATCAGATCAGGTGAGATCCATCCATTTTTTCACACCACGACTGATATTACCGCAGCTAGGAAACACCGTAAAGCTCCGCCTCTTTGTCCTCTTTGTTGAATCTTCTGAGTTCATTATAGAATACCTTGAATAATAACCTACTACAACTCGATATCATTAAGATAACAACAAAAGACAAGAAAGTACATTTACAGTAAATACAATACAGGTAAAAATACAGGTACTACTACTACTACTACTATACTACTACTACTACTACTACTACTACTACCTGTAACCGCTGTGCCTGCTTCACTCGATCTACCCCTCCATATGCCACAGCTGCTCTTATCTATTCAATTTAACAAATTGAACAATTTGAACGATTTATCGACAGTAGTTCAGGCATCATCATCATCATTACTTGAAAGATATGCACACCTTCTGTTTGCAGAAACGACCACAAAAATTGGCTTCTTGTTTCACCTTATATAAGATAAAGAAAATTTGTTTAATACTCTCTATCTCTCTCTCTATCTCTCTCTCTCTCTCTCTCTCTCTCTCTCTCTCTCTCACAACACACACACACACACACATGTAAATTATAAACTTTAGTGTTTTCAAATGTGTCCATTTGTGCTGCTGTAAGTGCATTGCATAGTACATGGATAAATGTTAAAATAAGCACTGGTAGTAGAAGTAGCAGTAGCAGGAGTAGTAGTAGCAGCAGTTGTTGTTGTTGTTATTGTAGTAAGACCTGGGATGCAAGCTCACGCGTTGGTACCAAGCAAAGGACTACCGGTTTCAGGCTACTACTACTACCACCACCACTACTACTATTACTACTACTGTCACTCCTCGCAGTGGGCCCGAGCTTTTCATTTGAAGACGATCTCGTTTCTTTCAAAGTAGCCTCCTTCATGTCTGCTACGTTTTGGAGAATTTCGATAGCTAAAAATGACCGATGTCAGCAACAAGCAGCAGATCTCTCCCAACATTTATTATCATTATGACAACAACGACAATGACCAGGCAACGTGTAGGCTAATGTCTTTCCAGATCCAGTCTTGGCCTATGGCACAGACAATGAGATGGTGATCTTGTGATGATGATGATAATAAAGATTATGAAGAATAAGAATAAGATAATGTTGAATAGGGTATAGTGCCGCGAAAGATTTAAGGCTCATCACGTTTCACTGACCACAGCTAGGACATTGTTTCCTGCGCGAATCGCTTTCCATGTTTGAAGCTTGTAAACAAGAAAGAATGAGTTATGCTCTCATCATCAGTCGTCACCATTATCATTCCGATGGTTCAGAGCAATCGGGAAGTAGAATGACTCTACCTGCACGTGGGTAGGCTTTTCAAAGTTTCTAGCAGAGAGAACTTGCTGAAAGAGTTGAGGAATCATAGGATGTATATAGTAACGAATGGACAATGTCCAATCCAAGCGTAATCAAAGGATCATTCCCGTTTGAAGGCACAAGCGCTGTCACCGGCACGGGGCATCAGATTGTTCCAAAACATAAAGCATTATTGTTGTCGTAGGTCACAAAAGTGTTGTATTCGTAGTTTTGTAGATATTGTTGTCGTATGTTAGAACCCCACTGCAATTTTGTCATCGTCGATGATATTGTTGTTGTCGTCGTTACCCCTTGCCGGTAGTCGTATACAGCTGCACAGCAGGCTGACAAGGATCATTTGCCTGATCGATCGATCGATCTGTCTTCTGGCAAGACAGACAGATAGATAGACTCCGAAGACCAATTATTAGTTAGCTTAGCCGCCACTTTCGTGTAGCTTATCATACAATGATTCTACCTAGAGCCCGAGGGGTTATCGGTGATAATGGA
This sequence comes from Bigelowiella natans CCMP2755, assembly GCA_000320545.1. Lineage (NCBI taxonomy): Eukaryota > Cercozoa > Chlorarachniophyceae > Bigelowiella > Bigelowiella natans. The sequence continues at coordinate 232,718 of ADNK01000136.1, read as the reverse complement.
ATGGAGCAAGAAGAGCAAATTCGTCAACATGGTCATCAATGTCTGATTTATACTAATTTGCTGGACGTTTCAAATCCTAGTTTTGTTACAACCATTTTCTCTGCATGTACACTTTACAACTTCATAATTTGTTGACACAGTGCAACTATGCCATCCGATTCACTCACTGGTTTGTGAGTCCAAAAGACCATTTGCTTGGAGCATTCAATTTTCCATATCTGTAATTTCTTTCTCAATATCTATCCTTTCCCTCCTCACCATATATGAAACAACAGGTTCCATATTTCCCCGTGAAAAAACCCTCAAGGCAAATATAACTAATATGGAGAGGAAACAGCGGTAAACTTATGAACTGTCGTATAATCTTTCAATAACGAGGATATTGCTAGGTTTTCAACTCTTGCTAGCTCGCTTCTCCATAAAGTTAATAAGGTTGTCATATCCTCATCAAGTGTCAAAGAGGGGGTGATATTAGTCATTTGAAGATAGCAGTCATGATTTTCCGCCTTTCTCTGCAGAAACACCTGGAAGGGAACCGACGATCGCCGTCTAAAAGTTTAGGGATTCATGGATTGATGAAATCTAGCATTCGATCCGATAATAAAGATTTTGTGGCCGATTTTGGTGGAGATTCTAGAAAAATTAGACATATAGGAATATCGTCAAGCTATTATCTATCGGATAAAAATGTACCAATGACGTCTGCAAGAATATGCAGATCCCGCTTGAATAGAAGATGTTTGAAAACTTCTAGTGTAAGTAAGATTCCAACAGTATCTGATATTGAGAAGCTGACTTACAAGCTCTACATGAGAAATCGTCCCGATATACCCAGGAGAATGGCAGATGATCCACCTTTTTCCCATTCTAAAATGCATAAATATTTTTCTTCCAAATGTCGTCATCGATACCGTCATGGGGAAGAGCCTTCCCCTTGTGACTTTAAAGTCAGGAAGCAGGTTTGTTTCAACACATTGATCATAAAAATCCTCTTTTGATATTATGGGTGTCAACAATTATATTTTTTGAATATTACTTAACACAGGTATTTAATATGGAAGACACTGGAAATAACATTGTAAAAAGGATACTGGCTCTACCAAAGATAAAGTTTGGTTAGGGCTACATTAAATGTACATGGTTATGGCAATAATGGATCACTTTAGCACGGCACCCTCCAGCAACCATGTGCTTGCTGAATTCTTTTTGCAACCTAACCTAGACTAAGTATCATGCTACATAAAAGCGTGTTGTCTAGTAAACAATCAGAAATTGATTGACTAATTAAGTGCACAACATATTTTCCGGTGGAGCATATGTGTGTATCATCATCGGATGCTACCTAGCTACGTACGTCATGCACACGGTGGTCACTCCTACTACCCAGACATTCATGTCAAACAAGATTATATGCAATGTGACATCATATGCACGTAGTCCGTGGCACGCTCTTGTTTGTCTAGATGCACTAGCGATGGCTCATGGTTGGGACACTGCACACATGTGTGCGCGTGCATGGATTGCACATCATCTAGGCACATGCATTAGTGGAATCAGCTGTTGCACTGCACTCATTTTGCTTGCTAGCCTGGTGCACAAGTTAGCGAAATGATGTCAGGGAAAAGTGCTGTGTTTTCAATCTGAAAATGGCGTGATGTGATGTGATGCAACTAGGCTAGTCACATCAAAGTGAAACGCGCGCGCGCAAAAGTCAAAAGACCCGCGTGCGAGCGGCAATAATGTCCCCTCAGGAGCTTGGTTTGGCATGCATGCTCAAGCCCACAATGCATTTTCATCATCAGGGTTTCACAGTTTTGTTTTCAAAAGCTTTTGTTGACATTGACGTGCTGTCACAGTGCAACCACAAGCATTGGCACACAGCACATCTGTCAGCTAATCACACCGTGCACAAACGACATCATGCATTGATGAAGTGACCAATGTGAATTCTTGTGCAGCTAGTGATTTATTGAGTGTCCCTAAATCATCCAAGGCGGGCGCACGGCGTCCGGAAGAACGTAGAAATGTAAATGCTACCGAGCACATTAATTGCCTTGTTGCAATATGCATCATCATGAAACAGATATTGTTGCATGCATGTTATACTAATAGAGAATGGACTGTTGGTGTACACATGAGCTCATATGTAAATTATTTGTCTCGCTCCTGATATTTGTGGCGCAGATTCAAAATGGATACATTAATTTTAATTGTTGGAGTACATGTTTATTTTTTTTATCTATTCCACCGCGAGCTAACTCACTTTTCAACTCTTATTGATGCACGCTTGCAGCAATATCTTTTCAAATTTAGAAGGCTTCCTCCTGATTACTTTGTAAATTATCAGCAGCTTTTGCTTCCTTTTTATCTTCATCCATTTTTGCCTTTGTCTCATCCTCTGTAGGCCGAACTCGTTGCCATAAATAAAATGGATGTGATAATGACCAAGAAGTCTTGTAAGAATCAAACTTTGCAATATGTTTAAATGGACTACTTGAGCTTCCGTCTGTAATACCGAGACAACAATCCCCACATATGTATGTGTAAGTTGAAATTCTAGCACCATCTCTCAATCCCAGAAGAAATGTCTTGATTCCAGTCGAAGCTTTATTGAAAGCAACGTTCATATTTGCTATATCAACTTCAGATGCCTGGATCTTATCTTGTACTGACCCTATGTCGGCGTTGTAGAATTCTAATTTTCGTGTACCAGTTTCATTTTCAACTACTATGACCAAACTTTTCTCTGATTTACTCATAGAAATTTTGTCTCCTCGTCTTTCACAGTAATTTACAAAACGTGGAACCGCTTTGATGCAACATTCTGAGAATCTGTTTGCTGATATTTCCACACCGACTACTCGGGAAATATTAGGATAGAGCTCAAAAACTTGCAAGCAAACTCTTCCCCGTCCTGATCCGACATCGACGAACATTTTCGCTGATATATGACAATGTTTGAATTTCTACTAAGCATCGTAATAAGAGGTTCCTACAGGTTTCATTCCGTTACACTGACCTTCACTTCCACGAAGATGACATCTATCCATCAGCTTCCTCACCTGTTTTACCAAATTAGAGTTCTGGTTTTAGGGAAATTATATGCAAATTATCCGATTGGGACTTACTCCTTCTGCCCGAATTTCACCATATAACAACCTGGAAGATTTACATTCATTTCAACAATTAGATCATAACACAAACATGTTATTACATTTTATTTATTGGCAATGTACACTGATGTCTAGATCCAAGAAAACTTATATTAAACTGAATGAAACAGTAATTAAAGATGGTTTCCCAGCCTGGAACTTGCTTATAATTTTTAACACTGGTTTATCGTAAATTTCAACAATTCCTAGTGCTAGATTAATTTGAGGAATAGGGATTGGTAACGGAAACGAGGGAGGAAAGTGAGGGAACAGCTGGCACGAAAGGTTGAAAAATATCTAAGGAAGAATTCTCTAACTAATTTGTTTCATCTTTTTATTTTTCAATCATGTTAGTAAATATAATAGTGTTGATTAATGTAGTATTGTTTTTCTTCATAGTTGGTGGTAACACACTTAATGTTACATATTTCGTTTTCTTGTTGAGAACTTCAATATTTGAACTCCATATATGTATTCATGTATGTTTGTTAGAGATATTTATATAAGAAGTACTTTGTTCCAGCTTTTATGGCTGCTTTGCCATCTGAACAGGAGTGGCTCATACTGGAAAATATATTCAGTAATTTTTTACCGGATAATTTAAGTCTTGCATTAGTGTATTTAACCTTTGGAAACGATAGACGTCCATGTAGATATTCTGAAGCATTTTCGTGGTATCCTGAAAGCGAATTTCTTCGAGTCTACTTAGTGTGTCTGGATAGGTCAACCTTTTACTAAATTTCTTCACAGCTTCCTTCCTCTTGGAACCAACATATCTCACAGTTATATGGCTTTCTGATTCCTAATTTTGGTACTAATCTCAATTTTCTTTACACTGTTTAGAAGATCTATATAATTACCTTACATACTGTTGCCTGTCTCCATTTCCCATCCGAGCTCAAGCAATCAATATCTGATCCTTCTCGAAACATGATGGTATCATTGTTTGTTCTTTCTAAATGCGGCCAACTTCCATCTGCGTTTCTTTTTTCCATGACAATAGTAACAAACGGCGCTTTATGAATTTTTGTTTGGATAGGAATACCATGTCGTACGGCTAAAAAATCTTGTAGATCTAAATCTGCGTGCCGTTTCAATAAGAGCTTAAATTCAGTAAGCTCGACCCGGTGAACGTGCTCTGAGAGAGTAAGCGGTGTTGACTTTTTACCAGCATCTACATCGCAAAGAACTTTGTAGATTGAATTGTCATCTTTTATTTCATTCGTGACAGATCCAGGATACCACCGACCTTTCCAGAAAGCAAATACTCGGTCACCTTTTCTTGCCTGAGCTTCCGATGCAAAGTATGACCATGGCCGGTAAGTCTCAATATTATTGCTATCGTCTCTCTTTGTAGAAAATATTTTCGATCCACCAAGAGAAATTTTACTGATCCCTTCCGAGCTGACTGTCTGTAGAAAGTCTTCAAGAACCTCGTTCAGCGCAGTAAAGCGAGGATAACCCTTTACCATGTAATCTTGAAAGGTGCCTTTCTCTAACATGATTTTGAATAAAACGTAGCAAGGAGAAAAGTTCACATCGATTCTATGGTCCCCTTTCAGTCGTACTGTTTGCCTTCGAATGATGTAGTTTGCTCCATACCATGAATAAAGTTGATCCCAGATGCTTGGATGGACCGCCAAATAATTATCGTTTCTTAGAGCTGTGCAAGGAAGTGGTGGATTCTCTTTCTCCCAGATTTTCGGGTCTACGCTTGAATAGCAATTGCACGGCTTAAGCGAAGAATTATCTATTGAACCTGGTTCATCATCAGATTTGGGACAATTTGGCATCGCTGTGAAGGCTTTACAACCTGCATTGTAACAGTGCTTTTAAAGTCTAATTACAAATGCCAGGAATGAAATACCAGTGTAAGCCAGCCATTTTCGTAGCCAGGAACAAGAGATAACATACCACTGTTCTCCAATATGGAATGGAGCAGGAAATCTGTTCACTAACGTTGTGATAACCTCTGCTTGTTTTGATGGTTCAGGGAGTTCGTTCTCTGATAAACTCTAAGTCATTGTAGCAAAAGGTGAAATTGTTCATCTAACTTCAATTCAAATATGCTCAAACATAAACACGTACTATTTTCTCTTCGTTAGTAGTCCTTCTGTGAGTTGGACATGAAAAGGAAAAGAGCTTCAGCTTTGCCCTTCTTCGCCTGTCTCGTCTACTGTTCTTCTTTGTTCTCAGTTGACTACCCGGCGGATCTTCTTCCTTCCTCGACGTTTCAGCTTCCCTGCTTCGAGGCTCGGATAGAGAGGCGTAGTATTCCTTCTGCATCTGCAAAATGTTCCTTATGGAATAAAGTTCCTCTCAGAATCCTATTTACGGTCTATTTAGAGTTTATCTGCAAATCTTCTTCTTCTCCTTCTTCGTCGTTGTCGTCGTGTTTTTCAATCTCTGTTCTTGTCGAATGAATGAATAGTAGCAATCACGGACAATCAGCAGCTTCAAAGGACATCAATCATTATTCAGATCATTTGTTCAATGCATTTACTCGAGATGTGTTTCGGATTCATTTTCGATGTGCGACTGTGCGAACGATTGAGTATGGGATAAGTTTTGAATCATTCCACGCTACAGCTCAGCTGCAATCTACAACTGTGAGACGGTTGCCGATTGCGAGGTGTAAATATGGATTGACGCATGAGAATAATTTGCCTGTGTTTCCATGGTTCAGGAGAGAGATCTTGACACGTGGACGAGGAGAGCCAGCTAGCATGCGAGCATAGGTACTACCGAAGGCTGGGCGAACAGTGCTCGGAATGGACCCATTTTCGTGGTTGCGACGAATGTCTGTGAGTTACGCAGGAAGGAAAAACCAAAGTGAGAGTCTGAATTTGCAACCAAAAATTCCTAATTGCCCTTTTCTTCAAAAAGTGTCAGCTCAACCTCTTCAGTCGCAACAAGCAAAAAGCCGCCAAACAATGATCATCCGCGTGGCCATTCTCTGTCATCCTTTCAACCGCTCCAACGAACTCTTTCAGTCCTCACTGAAACCAGTTCGAGGCACTGCATTTTGCACACTGCAAGTGTCTTGCAACACTTTGGAAATGTAGTTCTTCATCATTGTTTCATTGTTTCATTGTTTCATCTTCTTTCTTTCTTCCTTGCGATCTCTCTTCCTTGCGTTTGCTTTGTGCCTGCAAGTGCACGTGGGAAAACGCCTGCGCAACGATGCAGACAGCACTAGAGCAACGTGCAGAATCACGTGCAACGGGCACGTTGCAAGCAAACATGGCCAACCAGCTCCCTTCCGAGTGAGTCAGATCACCATGCTTGTTTGAGTTCACTTGACGGCGCACGAACCACGCTCGTGGTGGTCAGCTTGAGGTTGAATCTCTGAGAACTGGAGAACAAACTCAAATCGCGTGTCCGGTGGTGTGTGGGAGAATTGTTGAACCCGCACAAGCACGGAGCCTGTTTGACCGCTGGACCGGGAGAGGGACTGCCATGCCCGTCTTGGTCCACAATCCTTCCAGCCTTGGTGATCTTGGTTGTTGGGAAATGATGGACACCGTGATCTGTGTGCACTGTGCACACACACACACAGTGTCACGTGGTGTCCATCACGGAAGGGCAAAGATGACCAGATGAGTTGGTGTGTCCCACCATGCTTTCAACCGCTCCTTTGACATCACTTCTTTCGTTTGTTCGTCAGCACATTGGAATGACCTTTGGGAGGAGCCACCAATGATGCAGATGACGTTTCACTGTTTGGATGTGCAGACGTCCCAACTAGCGAAGGGTCTGGAGGACAAGCGCTGGAAGCGTGCGCACACACGCTGGCCAGCAAGCCATGGGCAGAGCAGCAGCGCGATGCGAGCATCGACCACTTCCAGACTTGGCCATTCGATGGTTTCGAAGAAAGAGAATCAAGAAAGAAAAAACACGTCACGACAGAAGGAACGCTCACCAATGCTAGAATGGTTCTGGCTAGCTTGAGCTCAAGCCCAGAAGTGATGCAAAGAGTGGAACTGGCCAAAGCACCAGTTGTTGCTGGCGCCCATCTAGCCATGCACGTCGTGCACCACTAGACCACAGCCGCGCGCATGGTTTCATTGCCAGACTCCAGGACTGATGACAAATGGCCACACAAAGCAGCAACATCGAGGTCACGAGCCACGAGCGAGCGGACTGACACCATTCAATTTTGTCATCACTCATGCCAGCATGTCACGTGCAAAGCTGCACTTGAAGGAAGCCTGTCAGTCTGCCACGCACTAGCAACAGCCGCAGACAAGTGCATCATGTGCACGTCACTGTGCACGCATGTGAACTTGGTTGTGAATCCCTGCATCACCCCACGTGCATGCACGTCCAGACGTGGTGGACGTGCTCGTGTGCAACAGACACGACGATGTGTGCGCCTCGTTGTGTGCCATTGTGTGCCTGCTGTGCATGTGATGTGTGACATCTTGTTGTGCGTCACCCAGTGCACCGAGATGGGTGTTGCAGCATCCTCTGCCAAGTGTCAGTGGCTGCCACAGAACGCAACAAATGCACCATGCAGCACATGGCGCATGTGACTGAACGTTGATCATCATCACACCTCCTTCACTTCAACGCGTTTTTGCAGCTTCTCAGGCGATGTGATCAAGTGATGAAAACAAATTTCTGATCCTTCTCATCGTGGTGCTAAACATTGTTCTTGCATTTTGACATCGCATCTCCCACGCTGTTGGCTTGCACAAGAATGTGTGAATCAAACCATTCGGACTGCTCGCAAACCGGCCAAAATTGAGGAACACCACAAGTGTGCTCATGCTTCAACATTTTCGAATTCTGCATCTCTCTTAAACCGCTTCAGAATACCAGTGAGTACCTAAATAATTTTTGAATCCCCTTATATCACTATTTGCCATTATTTTTTTTAAATTAAAGGCAGGCAGCCAAAAGTAAACGATGTCGTTAATTACCTTTCCTGGTCCGATTTCATATGCATTTTCGAAATCAGATTCAAGCATAGAAGCCATAGTGTTCTCCCACATTACAGGGCTGGTAACCTGATAACCAAATAGAAATATAAGAACATCAGCATCTTCGATAGTCTAATAATAAGCACAGAGGCGCGGAGAGGAAGAAAGAGAGAGAGAGAGAGAGGGGGGGGAGGGGGGGATATGTAGCATAAACGTCGCAGTGGAGGCGTGGTGTACTACTTGTTGAGTGAGAAGCTCTTTAATAACTTGAGGATCTTTGTGAGCTTTGCCATCGACATTTGAAACCACAGGTATACGTGGTTCCTTTACCTGGATGATTATAAACGACAGCCTCACGATGATAAAATTAATGAGTTGTTTGTATTCAGACTACCTCGAGTATTCATGATCTACAACAACAACGACAACAAGAAGAACAATAATAGTAATTACTACTACTACTACTACTACTACTACGACCTCAACAGTGTCCAGCATGGTCTCCAACCGTTGGACCGCTACCATCACAGCATTCATTAAGACAATATCAACTAAACCGGTGCTTGCTTGCTTCTCGAAGAACAATATAACGTGTATAAGGAAAGGAAACAAACAAAGAAAATAACTTACAGTTGATGACAATTACAATTATGACCACATTAAACTGGAATCACTAAACCAGATGTAGGTATTATCTTCTCTCTCTTGGATGGAGAACGGGACAAACAGGTTGTGGTGATGAATGTGCTACTGCTATACTGCGAATAATAATAATATTAATATAATATTAATAATTATAATATACTAGCAGCAGCACCTGGTTTCATGAAGTCGGTGTGGAATGCTCCTGCAACTGCTAATTTCACCGCCATGCGAGCCTTAAACTCAGGCTGATAATATCAACGAAATTTGAGGGGACAAAGATAGTGATTAATGATATGATGGTTTATAATTAAAGTAGTACAACAATGTTGTTGTAGTAAAATTGCTGCTACTACTGCTATCGATGAAGTAGAAATGTACGTTGTGGTTTCATTATGTAGAAGAGTATAACAGCGCAAGAGCACTTCAGTCATGGCGAACAGTAGTGGTACGTATGTAAGATGATGGTATTCCTGCTGCTGCTATAATTATAATTGTTTATCATCATCATTGTCATCTCAATCTTAAATAGGAGTACTAGCTAATTTACACCACCACCTTTGCGATTTCCATGACTTTGTCAATGGCTTCCTTTGCACCAGAAACAGCATAGTTTCCCTAACCAATTCACACTATTATTATTATTATTATTATCATTATTATAATAATTATGATTAACAATAATGATGATGATAAGTATTGATAAGAGGCGAAACAAACATGATCGTCCAAAGACAATTATTCATCATCTTATGTCGTCGTACGTACATTGCAGAGGTAGTTGGCGATGCGCACCTGTATTATCAATTATCATCAAGGATAATTGTTAATGATTAATCGATATGTATGTATTATTTATATTCATATACAACATATAATTAGGTGTATCCAGCATATGTGTTGAGTGAGTGGGGAGAGGGAGAGAATTAAATAAGATAATAAACTTTACCAATGTTCCTACATACTCTATCATTATGTTAAGGAAAGATGTTTCTTCGTTTATTGTGCTCACTCACTGGTTTTCCCGTTTCTTCTGATGCTTTGCTGCAGATCTCATCGACCTTAGGAGAGAGAGAGGAGCAATTATTTGAAAAAGTATTAAAAAACATTGGAAATACAGAACATCAAGTAAGTAGTCCATATAGTTATAATTATAATTGGAGAGAAGTAAACGAGTAAGTAGAAGCAAAGTAATATAAATTTTAGTAAGAGAGCAGCCTTTGTGATGGGCCATTATTCACAATATATTAAGGTATTTTTAATAATTAAGGGGAGGGCGTTGTTGTTTCTCCTCCTTTTCCTTCTTCTTCTTCTTGTCCTTGTTCTTCTTATTCTTATTATTATTCTCAACACATGTAAATAACCACCTTCTCAGAGCTCAATCCAATAACAGAGGCCATCGAGCTTTCCACCATATCTGCAGCTGCCTAAAAGGGAGAAGAAGAAGGGAAAGGGGAGGAGAAGATCGAGGTTGTATTAATTATATTATCTTGTTATCTTGCTTCAGTCCCTATTTCTCTTTGATCGCTTGCTTCTTCTTCTATGTGAAAAATTTAAAATTCCTATTTTCTGTCTTTTTTTTTTAATAACTATAATTTAAACAATTTGATATTGTTATGGGGCCACCACTCAACTACAATATTCTTTTTCGTAAAAGGCATCATCATCGTCGCCGGCATCATCATCATGATCAAATACTACTATTACCACTACTACCTGCATAGCTGCTCCTTCCTTGTCTTTATCGTCATTATCATCCATCATCTTACCGGAGCGTCGTGCCCCGTAGTATAGAAGCAAAAATACAAGTAACACGGTAGGAACAGCAGCATAGCACAACAGCAACACACACACACACACACACACATTAGCATTACTTGATGAATCAAACAATAATTTGTTATTACGACAATAAAGCAGCGAGCAGAAAGAAGTAATTGCAAGAATTTCTGTGTGCTTAGTAAGCTGCTGCTGCCTCTATATTGCTTTTGGTAATTCATGATGATGATGATAATAATGATGATAGTGGTGGTAAACACACTCCGTCTTCAAAGGAGATCGCCCCTGCGAAACAAAGGGCACTATACTCTCCTAAGCTGAGACCCATTGTAACCGATGCATCGTCTACAATGTTATCCCCCTTTTCTTGCTTTAGTTTCTCCACAGCTGCCATCGATGCGACGAATATTGCCGGCTGAGAAACAGCCGTTGAATCAAGTTTTTCCTTGGGACCTTCCTAAGTAGGTGATAGAACAAGACGATGGATGATGAGCATAATCATTTAATAGACGATGTATCACGATAGAGGAAGAAGAAGGAGGAAAGAAAATTGGTTTTATAATACTGACTCTACTTTTATTATTACCTTGCAAAGCTCCAGCAAATCGTATCCTAGAATCTCGGAAGCTGTGATGTTGATATAGTAGATGATGAGCAAATTTTGTTCTAGAAATGTGACTATTAGCAAAATACTCCTCCTCATTTCTCAGAGTGTATGATCATATAAACAATAAAATCGTTGCCTCTGCTTGATTGTTTTGGGGGAAGAAGATTAAATAATTAACCCTCATCGTTTTTGGGAAAGTAAAAGACTAAATAATTAACCTTTATCGAATAAGGACTTGGCTTTAGGTACCTAACACAGAAAGATAACGACAATAATGAAGTAGTAATTATACTACTAGTTGTATTAGTAGTATTGGTAGCAGCGGTTTAGAAGTAGAAGAAAAGTATTTATAAGAGAATAGTCCAAATAGTGACGTTCCTACATTCTCAACAAGATCCGCCCCCATACCGAGATATTGTGCTCCCTGAGTAGTAGTAGTAGTAGTAGTAGTAGTAGTATTGTAGAAATCATGAAATACGATGCAGCAGTAGTAAGAGGTCGGTCGGTCGGGTGGATCAGGGATGTAATATTAATTGAGTTATTATAGGTTATAATGAAATATCTACAATTATTATGTAATGAGGACGACGATGATCAAATCATCAAAGTAAGAGAAAAAAGTTTGGAATTACATATATCCTGTTGCAAATCCCCTGTTAATTATCATCATCTCTTTATCTTGTTCTTCTACCTGCCCAGGGAACATGAAGGCGACTTTCTGGGAGGGTGGATCGTAAGCGTCTTGAGAGATGTCAGCGAAACTTCACCACATGATTAGAACATAACGTAGATGTGATTATTTGATAAATATTATCCTGCTATATTAGGCGAGATACTACAACTACTACTTTTACAGATGGCACCTTCTCAAAGATCGTCGTTGTGCGGCTACCCCTCGATTTACACCTGATACTGTTGCTATTGCTCCTACCGCTGCATTAATTTAGTGAAAGAAGACATACAGCAAAATGATTTAGAAATGTTCAGGGTAATAATCACCCTTTTTTCCAAATATAATAATATACCAGGATGTGTCAGAGATCGGAGAAACATTGGCGCAATGGTCGCAGGAAGTGTGGCCGCGCGTTTAATAGAGTACATAGAGATGCCTTTTAAATGATATAAGGATTAGGTGGAAGAAAACAATTTGTCTGGAAATAATCTCATACCAGACTGGTAAAACTGGTTGCCTTGAGAGAAATTTGGTCCTCCGAATAATAGAAGGCAGATTGTTCCAAATACGCCAAGACTAATAATAAATGCTACTACAGACTAAAATCAGAGGAATCTTATCCTATATTGTGATAAATTTGATGGATTTACATCGGGATTTGTGGACTCCAGTACAATCACTAGCGGAACGTTTTGAAGCTGTTTAGTATGCCAATAAGAAGGAGGAGAAGAAGAAGAGGAAGTTAAAAAAAGGAACATAATAAATAATACCATACTCTATTTAATACCTAGAAGGGGAGCGTGCATCAGAAAATCTTACGAATCCTTAGCAGGAACGAGAGGTAGGGGGGGGGTTGAGACGTCCACGTGTTCTCGTTTGTAAAGAGGACTTGTCGTTGTTAATTTCCCCGTGCGCCTTTGTGCTACGACATGAAATACTCACAGGTTTTGAAATGCATTCATGCTGTTGGCCACTGATGAATGAATGAATGAATCAAGCAATTCCATAATTGAATGAATGATCGATGACCTGCCAGATTTTTTCTCCGCCACAGTTCACCGACGGCCCGTTCCAGGTTAATAATGATTAAATTTAGTTGATTTAACCTGATAAATTGAACAGCAAGATATTTTGACGGATACTCTACATTAGATACCCCCAAGTAAACTTGCAAAGCTAGAAGCGAGAAATGTCATTGTGTGCACTCTCCGTATCACTTTATCCACTCCTTTAGAGCCATCTTACTGTCAATACCGGATTATCGACATAACCTGCGTTTCTCTGTGAGGCGTTATCAAACTCAGGTGCTCCCATGGTAAGGTACAAGTGATAAGCGACACACCCCATCTGTCCACAAAAATCTCATTTAATATTCAGACCACATAAGCCCAATATTATTCGTCGATTCGATAAATGCAAGACATGTTGCACAAACTATAGGCAAATACTTTGTCGCAGATTTCTAACATTAGATATATCATTCTTGTACTTTTAACCTAAGAAATTGTTATCGAATTTAATTGAATGAGTCGTAGTAAACAAATGTACTACTATATAAAAAATGATAAACACTCGATAATAAAAACATATCTGAAGTATAGATAGGGTAGCCTGCATCCTCCAAACGGCTCTGATGCCCTGCGTTTGACAAAATGAAAGGAACTTATTTATTGACGTTCATATTAAACGTATTGTATCTTTGCTGTGGTTGTACACGTGGACGAACAGGAGGAATTGGCAAGAAACATTTGGAAAAAATGTGACGCAACCTGAAAAGCTTCTGTATTTTATACTCCGCATTGAGCGGACCCGAACGGAAAGGCCAAGCTTCGAGATCACTTTAGCCCTACTTTGTCATTTACGTTTGAGGTGGCAATGGCAACGAACAGTGTCCCCCGAATTAAACATATCATCCAATTATTGTTAATGTGAAAGAGAAATCTTCGAGAACATGGAATTTATAAGATAGAATTTGGGATGGGAATAGGGAACTGGTGTAGTGGATAGAGGAATTATTGTAGGAGGTATACCATCTCAAGTTTGGTGGGATTACGTTGAGATTAAATTTTTATGAAATGATTTTCATGATGAAGTTTCAATCTAACATTTTGCTTCGTGAAAATTCGTTAATTTCGTTGAAAAGAATTAATTCCTTTTTTTTTTTGGTAAACAGCACACTATTCCACAATGCCGATGACGAAACGGCGAAGAACTAACGGAGTAAGTGGTGCTGGCAAAGATCGAAATGGGCGCCTCACTGCAATTGAGGAGACAAAAAAGAAGGGAAACACTATCACAAGCAATACTGAAGGAGGAGAAGTCTCTACTTCTATGCAGCGAGGAGTTCAGAAAAGAACATTATCTCTTGGCGACCGCAGCTCAAATTCAGCCAATGATCATATGATGCATTATCTACAAATGTCTGGATCTTCGAAGTAAGTCAACAGTAAGGATAAGAACAAGGATATGTACTTTAGAATAATGGGATAGCAAGTATGTGGTGTGGATGGGGAGAGAGAGGAGAGGGAGTTAGGTTGAGGGATGACGAAGAATGTTAGATAAGAAGAGGAGGGGACAAGAATGGAAGCAAATTATGTATTGAAAGTTGAAATTTGTAATCTACAACACAAACTCAGCCATAAGGAAAAGGATTGGAAGGTGGCAACTGAAGTAAAAAAAAACAGGCAAAGAGCTAATTCATCATTTAAAAATGATGGGAAAATGCTGAACAAGCTGACAAGCAGCTCTTCGAGTCTTAAGGAAAAGGGAAGAAAACCAAAGACAAAAGCACCACGTAAACCAAAGCGTCCAAAAACTGCTTATAACTTCTTCCAACTTTCTGTTCACCGAAGGTAGTAGTCATTACTATTTATGAGTAATCCTCGTTGAGATATAAATCTAAGTTGTCTTTTCTCGACATATCAGCATTTGGTCTGAAGTTTGTCCTGATAAAAGTCGTAAATATGATCGGGTGCAGGTATGAAACCGTATTTATTAATCTAGACCACACATCATCATCATATTTTATATCCATTTTATAGCACAACGAGAAGGTGGCTCGAATCATTGGAAAGCGTTGGAAAGCATTGACGAGCAAGGAGCGGAAGTATTTCCAGAGCATGGCTGATCGTGATAAGATTAGATGCGAGAAAGAGGTAGTTATAGTAGTAGCAGTAGTTATAGTAGTAGCAGCAGTAATATCTTGACAACGACAATTTCATTGTGGTAACACGGACATTCACAACATCAATCATCATCTCAGAACCAAGACTACATCAAGAGAATGCAGGAGAGAAACGGCGTTAATTTAGAAATTGAGGTGAGTTAACTCTTTCGATATGTCGCCTCCTCCTCCTTCTCATTTATTTTCCTCTGAGTGGGTCGTCGTATGCTCTAAAAAATAGGTAGGGGTCGAGTCCCGGGTGGTCCCGCCAGCAGGACATAGAGGTTCTCCGGGTGGAAATTTACGCTGCATTAATCGAGGCACCATATCTACTCATTCTTTGTCTTCTCAACCGCGCAAGACGAAGTCGGGGGGGGGGAAGTCATTATGTGACTATGGGGCAAAACGCAAGAGAAATGAAGTCTTCTCGCATACAAATTGTGATGATGAGAATAACCAACGGAGAGGTAGTAGCAGACGGTATTTTAACAGATATGGCCAGGCTACAACGCAAGCATCTGATTCATTCTCAAAAGATCGAATGGGAGATTCAGAAGACGACGACGATAGTAACCATGAAGACGATGACTATGAGTTCAAAGCTCATCCCAAAAAAATCAACGGCGGCAGGACAAATACCTACCAATATGATGATGGACCCGATCAGTATAGTGATGTCAGCACAGAAGAGAAATTTTCTGATGATTCGCTTTCTGAAGCATCGGAAGAAGAGGGTCATGATGAACTTCGCTGGTACGAGAATCAAGTGATTCGAGATCCAAGAGATATTGCACGGTATTCCTTCAGAACTCCCTTTCCTAATCAATACTTTATTTGTTCCCTTCTCACATATTCATTATTTCTTTCTCCCTTTCTCTTCTACTAATTCTAGAAACTTTCATCCTGATGAGTGGGGTAAAGCTGCTGAAACATTTGCTGGGGCTCTTGTACGACATTGGAGGATCTCCAACCCTATCTCATACTAGCTTTTAGTACAAATTTGGTCTTCGATCGATTGACGACGGTATAACCCTTGAAAGGACACAGACAACACTCTTTTTCTCCGATCAGTTGGTTTTTATCAGCAACGTTTCTTTTTTGCCGTACCTAAAGCAGCTTCTAGATTCCTCTTATCATGCATGCATCTGCAGGAAGCGGTACATATATACATGTAAATATATACGTGTTAAAATGAGTGTGTAACCATTGCCACAAGAAAATAAAGATGATCAAAGTGCTGGGCCTGTAATACCATCAGCTAATTGAGTTATGAATCGAATTTTTGAAAAAATGAATAAACAAATCGCTATATAGAAACAATTCAAATGATCCATGGCAACAGACTTGCCTCAAACCAAAATGAAGCAGATACTTCAAAACCATGAAATATTAACAGAGTCTCGAACACTATTCCTGCTAATTTGTCTAATGCTTGGAATTTGATCCTTAAGAAAAGATTACAAGTTCTTGAACGTGTGACTTAAATACAAGGAAGAAAAGTAAATAAAAATGAAGCAATGCGCATTCATGCAATAACTAGAATGAATTCATTCTGAACAGAAAATTTGCGGAGAATAAGTGCACTAGTGCATGCTAGCTCAAATGGCTGTATGTCCGTCTACTAGTCTAGATCGGTGCGGCTACACCGCACGCACCAGCGCATCTGCGCAACGTTTTTTGGCAAATCATATAATCATATAATCAAATTGGCAAAATTTTGCCCCTCTCTAGCTCGCTCTGCAGGCTAACAAGCAAGCACGGAAAAAATTGAAAATATCTAGCGGTTCAATTCGCTTCCGTCGTGTCCTCGTGGCAGATTTTGTTCATAGAAGCATGCAGCATTCTAGCCTTCAAACGACGCTAGGACGGCAGCGCTAGCTAGCTAGAGCGCAGCAGGCCTATAGCAGTGCTAGTGTGACGCATCGTGCGACGTCGACGCGCTGCTAGCTAGCTAGGTTAGCAATTGGGCTTGAACCTCGAAATCATTAAGAGAATTTTTGGCGTTTTTGTTAGACGTTGCAATCTGAACAGCATGGCGCAAACAGCTCTAGAACTGAAACACAAGGCATTTGAGGCAGTCCATAGCAGTGCATGGTGTCAGATGAGCTCGCCTAGATGTTGTGGATGCACAAATCTGAACAGCATGCGCAACACTGGAACACAAGTCAGTGGTGTTAGAAACAAGCCACACACGCTAGCATGTGCGCTAGTGCGGTGCAGTGGCCAACGGTTTGCATTGCGAGAGAAATTCCAAAACAACTTGACCTGCAGTGTTTTATTTGATGACGCAGGAGCATTTCACGTGGAAGGGAGTGTGCCATTCGAGCATTGTGGTCAGTGCAATGCGTTGCGCGGTGGTCGTTGTCGACGTACGACATGGGTGTGCACATTTTTGCGGTTGGAGTGGGCCTCCGCTAGTCCGCCACCATGTGCACTTGCATGGCAATGCTAACTATGCATGATGACAACTATACAACTAAACAAGACGGATGTAATGAAATGTCCAAAATGTTTCAATTGTCATGATGATGGACATGTCGATCTAGATATGGTGGCTAATTGCTATGCTAGTATGGTTCATGATGTAGCCATGCACACACATACATGCACACACACACAACATGTGTACACACCTTGTAACCTCAAGATCTTGTCAGATCTAATTGACAGACACATTTGCACACGCACGTCTCTAGGTCTTCTAGGCGCAATTTTGTGATCGATGCATTAGCTAGTTATTAGGGCGGTGCACTAGTACATGCTAGCAAATCTAGACATCTAGACATGAACATTGCTAGCAATGCTAGAATGGATAACATGTGTATGGACTATGACACTTACACCTAAGTAGCTACTGCCTACATTGTTAGACGTGAGTGCGCATACGGCTACTGCGAACGAACGGTGTGCACATGCGTCTAGACGTAGTAGCCACATGCACAGCAAGGTTTGTGCAGCAAGATCTGATTTGACAGAAACAGTGACCAGAGACACAATGTTTCTCGTAAGAGCGTGTTTCACTAATCAGTTTTATTTTATTGGCACATAGCATGGCAATTTAGGATTCAAATGTGGGGTAGCATGTGTCACGAAAATTGGGGTCTAAAGGTAGCAATTATACTATTTGCCCCTTTTGATGTTGAGTTCAGCTTTAGGGTCCTGCAATAACGTTGCATTCTTCGGAAAATAGGATTGATTATTATGCGAGAGATCAGTCCCACTTGTCTGAATTATGGTTTGCGCGGCAAAATGACCTGCTTTCACACAGATTTCTGTTGGATATCCCTCAATTAACTGTGAGAGAAACCCCCCTACGAAAGCATCACCAGCTCCATTTGTATCAACGATTTTTTTATAATCCAATGTGGGTACTTGATATCTCTCTGCATTTCCATCCTTTGCGACTATTGTGCACTCTGCCCCCTTTGTGAAGATGACCGTTTTGGATCTTTCTGTTTTCCTGGCAGACTTTTCACTGGATGCCGAAGCAGCTATTTCTGTAATATTATCTGTCTTGTATCCCATCATTAAACCAAAGGCTTTAGCTTCAACCTCGTTTCCAAATAGGATATCGATGTAGGGTAATACTCTCTTTACTGCATTCTGTAGATGCGGCACCACCATTAGAAAGGGTGCTGAAAGATTCATGCAGAAATCAGTTTGAGAGCAATGCTTAGCAAGGTACATAACAGTTTCTAGATTTCCATTCAGCATAAAACCAGAGATATATATTATCTTTGCTTTCGACCACACTGGTATTATCTTTGGTTGTTTTAGATGCTCTAATCTATATTTCCTTGCTGCCTGTAAATCTGTTACTAAGGAACGTTCCTTGTCTACAATGAGACAAGCACATTTTCCGGTAGAAGTGTCTTTCTCAACTTGGAAATACGTATCAACTCCATCTTTTTTCGCGCAAGAAATGAGTTTTTTTGCACAACTGTCATTTCCGATACATCCGATAAATGATGTGGCACCCTGTGACCGGATCATCCACTGGGCCACCTAGCAAATTAATACATCGTTGGATGTAGTTGTGTATGATGAGTGTTTATGTAGTTTGTCTTATAAAATCAACATAACACGCACGCACGCACACACAAACACATACTGACTAACTATATTTTAAATGGAAGGTTGTGTGCACGCGAATATATACCACTCAGAATCAAATAAAAAAAATAAAGCCAACAAAAATTGATTCTAACATGAGCTGGTTTAATCTAGAAGTGTTTTTCACCCTCATTGTGTTGAGAGTTGATCCCCCGGCGATGTACTTAACATTTTTTCTAGATTTCAGCTCAGAATAAATGGGCTTGTGCCTCTCTTCGGCCATAATAGTGTCATTCATACGTAAGTTATACTTCATCACCATTTTCCGATCAACCTCACATGAAATATCAAGAAGGGGATGTCCTACACCTACCAGCCGTCCACGTAATTCAGAATCAACAATTTCTGTGGAACTCTTGGATTGGGACTGCATTTTAGAGCGTTTTCGTCAGGTAATCGATCGGTGGGACAGCAAGACGCAAGGCAGGATGCACAGGTAATCTGCTCTTTACCGATCGGACGACGGATGTGTGATGGACGATGATGGAGGGATGGCTACTTCCGCAACATTGTGCAATTTTATATTCGGAGGTAAGAAGGAAACTCTTTACGACAAAAAATGCATCCAGGTACGAGTCGTAGTTGTAAAATATTGAATAAATGTTGTCGCATGTCCAAATTCATTGGTGTATCTTGATTGTTGATCAGGTTGTATTCTTTTCTCGTAAGATCTTTCTTCGGATTTTTACATGTGATGATTGATGTCGAAGAGGTACCCGTTCGGAGTTACCACCGGTAGTAGCGACGTTGGAGACGATTGGAGATTTTCTGTGTGTGAGAGATAAACCAGAGATTATTGTTGTTTGTGGCTGCTCACAACGCAGCAGGCAGGAGAAGGAGGAGGAGAAAAGAAGTAGCAACTAAGAATAAATAAGAGCGAACAATGGAAGGAGGTGGATGGGTGTTGGTGATGATAGTGGTGGTGGACAACCACTTAGAAGTCTCCGTAAAATTATTTTCTACTGATATTCCTTACCCATCGCACGTAACAAAGAAGGGGGAATCAACAGAATAATGCCTCGCATTTCTTTCTGCAGAACAATGTCGACTCCCTTCACACTTGAATTTCCTCTCTCAACTGCTCCAGCATGGAAAGACATTGAACCAGTACCTCAAGACGATGGGCCAGAGCCACTTGTTCCTATATCCTACTCTCCGCACTGTACGTCGTTTACGTTTAGTGGAGTTTGCTGCTTTGATAATAAGAAGCAAATGCTGTTCAACCTAATCCCTTCTTCTTTCACTTATGAATACATAATTTACATATGTGTCATTCTATTTCTAAATACTCACCATTATTAACCAATGGAGTAGTTGTGGAAGTGATGGACTACTTCCGAGCGATATTACGGAAGAAGGAGTATAGTGAGAGAGCGTTAGCGCTAACAGAGGAGGTCATTCAGGTATTAGAATAACAACCAACATTTTTTTACTTCATAGACTATAGCAATCCACATGACCCCGATTTCAAAAAAGGATACTACTCCTTAACATACAGGTAAATCCTGCAAACTACACTGGCTGGCTGTTTCGTCGAGAATGTCTTATGATGCTTAAGTCGGATTTGAAGAAGGTTTTGAAGATAAAAAGGGAGGGGTCACATTGGTTGTTGTTGTTGTTGTTATTGTTGTTGTTGTTGTTGCTAGTATTAATATTGGACGCCACCACCACCACCACCATCACCTCTAGGAACTGGCATTCATTTCAAAGGTCGCAAAGCAAAGTAGTAAAAACTATCAGGTTGTTCAAACAATGATGATGCCTAATGTGTGGTGGTGATGGTCTCCACCAAGATATATGAGCATCAACAACGAAGAAATCATAATCAGTTATGGCATCACCGACGAGTCATTGTAAATGAGATTGGAGAATGTGGCGAAGAGCTGGATGCAACAGCTAAAGCTCTCCTAGAAGATCCTAAAAATTATCACGTAAAATTCCGATAATGATGATGATCATCATCCTAGCACTGCTAATAAACCTCTCCTTTAATATATATATATATATATATATATATATATATATATGTATATATTTCCATTATCACCAAGGATGAGGGGGCATAGATAGCATGTATGATGATGATCATCAACTAATTAGTCCCTCCTCCCTTTAACAAACACCACTAAAGGTTTGGGCCCATAGACAGTGGGTGCTCCAAAAGTTCAACTTGTTCAAGGGAGAGCTCAAATACGTATATCCTCCTTTCACTTCAAACGCAGAATTTATACATTTTTTCTATTCTCATTATATAACACTACTGCTCCTCCTCCTCCTCCTCCTCCTACTACTACTACTCAGGTTGAAAGTTTGTTGCGTGTCGATATCCGAAATAATTCGGCATGGAATCAGGTAATAAACCAATTTTCGAGCAAACAATGCAACCCGTATTATATATATAATAAGAAGATTCTCTACGATTTCCCCCATACGTCGTGAGAAAATTCTTCACTATTGTTAGAGATTCTTTGTCGTGAAGAACACTTCTGGTTTCAATAAAGAGATTCAAAATCGTGAGGTAGAGTTTACCTTCAAATCTTTAGAAAAGGTAATCGAGAAGTTTCTCCGGTTGGAAATTGATAGCTGACTATTCAGTGTGGTAACAACTAGGCTCCCAACAATCTTTCCCCTTGGAACTACTTAAGAGGATTAATGGCTCAAAATGGATTTAACGTCAGTAGATTTCAACTTTGCGTATTTTTGCCCATTCATCTGACGACGTAGTAATTTCTATCCAGGTGGATGCCGTTAAACGTTTGGCAGCTGCAATATTGAAGAAAGATCCAAAGTTTCAAGTTCAATACCGATTTGTGAATACGATTTTGAGTTATATTTTTTTAGGTGTACGGAATGTCTCAGCTTCCTAATTGATGTCGCCCTAAAATTTCCAACTGTTCCTTCCTTACAAACTGCCGCGAAGATGTGCACCGATTTAAAAACGTACATGACAAGTATTAAATTTATTGGAATATAGCATAATATTATATATTGCAGGAATTTATCCCAGATACGGGAAAAATACTGGGAGTATCAGGTAAGAACATATCATGATGTTGCACGGTGGCAAAACCAACGTATTTTTCCTTACTAGGAACATAAGGTTAAAAGTAAATTACAAGAACTGCGGACATCAAATTGAAACAAGGAGTAAATAGATTGAGTCAATGCAGAAAATTGTGTATTTGACCCCTGCGTGCCGCTAAAAAATGTGAAGTCATTGAAGTCGCACTTAAGTAAAATTGATACATACAAGTGTGAACCTTTGCATACATACATGTCCACATAACATTCACAATAAGTGGCGCGGTAGGGACGAGCTCAGAGGTCTATGCTACCGACAGTTTTGGTGTATGTGTTGTGCCTATATGTATACTGTCCTTACTCGTGCATGGCTAGATGGCCAGGTTGCTATGCACATATGAGACGGATGTATTGAACAAATTAAATTTTTTCAATGGTCATCCTGATGTAGCTGTGCAATGCAGCGGCTACAGCGCTGATGTTGTGCCTGTTGGTTTCTACCACAATGTGTTTCATGCATGTGAAAGCATCCTCTTTCGACCGATGATGGCGCGCATCGCGCGCAACAGTTCTTGAATCTTTTTCAGCCTTTGTATGCACATATGTCTATTGCTTTATGCGTGTCCGCATCAGCGGTAGTGGCATCAGGAACTCGGTTGATCGGTTCTATACGCTCATTTGGTTAGTGATCGCACGACAGGTATGATGACAAAAAATTGCTGCAATCTTAAGCATGCGTTCAAGAGGCATGTGCACTGCTAGACTGCAGCTGACGAAGCACACTGCTAGACTGCGCAATCTGCAACACAATCGAAGACATGGACCATCTGTTGTCATTATGTCATGTCCACTTAAGTCACGTCACATAACAACGTCGCTGCTTGAGGAATCAACTCACTGCCATAGCTAGATATTGACACGCGACGACGAAACAAAATGCAACAAAGATTGACATCTGAAGAATAAAAGGTAAGAAAACGTGAACTGCTATACTGCTGCGCGCAGCCAGGCTAGCAGGGCCTTTGGCTGCAATGCGCGACGTTCAAGACCGAAACTAGGAAAAAGCATGCATTCACTTGCATGGAACACATCATAGCTGAGACTAACAGATTTAACATTAGCGCTGTAGCATGCTTTGCACAGCTACATAAGGATGACCATTGAACAAATTTAATTGATTAATTACATCCGTCTTACAGTAGACATAGTTCTTACGTTGCACCAGGTGGATGGTATAGTGATCGAATGCGCAATCAAGCTAAAATACATTAGCGGCATGCACACATCTATACATTCTAGGCATTGTTGGCCGCATTGATATGAAGATGGCCGTCATTCATGATTGCTTTCACAAATTGGTGACGCTAGATTTTAGTTTTGTGTCTTGACAGAGACGTGAAGTTTCAATGTTACAGGGCATCCTGCAAAACGAGCATAGCAGGGTTCAAAAATGGAATGATGCTAAGGAGAAAAACATACCAACAATATTTTCCAACTCTTCCGACATTGTTTTCTCCAATGCAAGTATTTTCAATCCAGTTTTGCCTGTTATCACGTGATGGACTCAGAAAAATCTTCTCACTGTAGCCGTGGTGTTCTACTGAACTTCCGACAAATTGCAGTATCAATTCGCTGACGAAGTTATATGGTGCGTGCCTTTTTTTTGGTACTGACGGCTGCGATTTTTAGTTTTGGAGAACACTATCCTCGAAATAAATGGGAATTTAGCCTATGTTTCTTCCACCACTTAGTACTATTCCACAAATTTCACCAAATACCCAACAATTGCAACAGTTACATCAACCACAACTGCAATACATAATACATAATGAAGACCTTCAATGATTCGCTTTTGCCCTGTTGTCTTTACAATCAAAATGTGGCGAATTAGAACTGAACCGTCCTCCCCTTCAATCTGCACATAACGGTGAATCGAAAGAACCCATATTATGTACACCAATGAAGACAGAACAATCCACTTCTACTCACATAATAATAATATTTTGATTACCACTTGTTCGATCTGCTGGTCGATTTGGTATGGTAACTCATCGTGGAACCTTTATAATAATGATCAAGATTATAATAGTATAATTTCATGCCCTCTTCAATTCTTAACCACACAATTCTGGTACATTGTTAAAACGACAATGATACCTATGAAATAACTTCTCACGCATTATTTCCACGACTCGTTCCTCAAGAGAAAGGTCTACCCAGACGACGTGATGCGTGGTAAAAAAATAATAGCAATCATTTTTTAAATACCAAGAACATGATGTTATTTATGATGGTATGATGGTTAAGTATGGTCCTACGTAAACGTTTTCTACAACTACTTTCGTGACTACTATTAAGGGCTGCATATCGTTGCGCACTGTTAGAAGAGGTGGTAAACTTACTTGTTATTTTTTCCGATTTGAAAGGCCATTCTTCTGCTTTTGCCTCTGCTAGTAAGTCAGCTACCAGGCCTTAGCAACCAATGCACCAGTGATTACATTGTGACTGTGTGTGTGTGTGTGTGTGTGTGTGTGTGTGTGTGTGGTATTTGTGTCATAGAGGTAATAAGGATGATGATTGCGGTGCAGACATAAAGATAGGCACATCATTTGGTTTTTGTGGAAAATTCTTTAGCAGAAACATGTGTAAGTGCTGCGGTATACCTTGAACTCCCTCGCCCGACGTTGCACAAGTGAAGTGGACAGCATCGAATTTAAGCTTGGATATAATAATGGTGTGTTACTAATACTCTTAATACTACTATTTATTCGATCAGTTGTATATAATATATAATGACCACCATGTCGTTGAGATTTTCACTCATATCGAGTAGCTTTACTTTGGGATGAACTAAGTCTACCTTGTAATTATATAGGATTACGATGATATCAATTTACTGTTCGTCTCAAATATGTAAAAAACAAAAGAAGTAACAACCTTATTTAAAGCGAGGAATAGAGGTGGCGATTTTCCTTCTTTATCGTCCTTGATCTTTTGGAGCTATTTCCAAAAGATCGATCAGATTCCCATGATAATTAGTCAACAGAAGTAGAAAGAGGACAACGATGTTGCTTCTACGTACTCGTTGAAGCATTTGGTATTCAGCTTCGTATAAACGTTTTGCGGCGTCGATTACCACTGTCAGCAGAATAACAAAGGAGGAGGATGAGGAGGATAGTAATTTCTTTCATCTTCCAGTAGCGTTATCTCAGAAACGGAATCATGTATAAATATTATATATATATATATATATATATATATATATATATATATATGCAAGTATTATTTTCTTCTTCTTCTTCTTCTTCTTCTTCTTCTTCTTACCCAAGGCTGCGTCCACACCAAACAATGCTTCCCAAGGAGACCTTACCAACCCCGACTCATACCGAGTCTTTTCTTTATTAGCGACTATCCCAGGGGTGTCCGTCAATATCTTGTGCATAATAACAACAACAAGTGATGTAATATTCAGCTAATACGACTACTATAATAACAACAACAAGTGATGTAACATTCAGCTAATACTACTACTACTACTACTACTACTACTACTACCCCTCAATTCACTCTTCTAGTTTGCAATACATTTGATTCATTAGAACCAACCATAACAATAGCAACAATAATAACAAAATACCAATTGAGTGTCATTTTCTGTGAGAATCCCTAGAACTTCTTTGCGTGTTGTATGGCGCTTTGGAGACTCAGCTGAGACCTTCGATTCAACCATTTTGTTAACGATGACCGACTTACCCGCATTTGGCGTTCCAATTACAGCTACGCGAGCAACTCGATGATAATTGTTACGATGGTGATTATGCTCCGACCTTAGAGTGTGATGAGAAATGAAGTACGAATTTAAATAAGTAGTTACAAGATGTTGATGCAGCAAGACTGTTAGTAATTCTACCCCTGTGCCGATATTTTTGCTTTGCTATTTCCAGAATGCAGGATATCTGTCATCAGTCTCCGGGTGGAGCCCAGTCTTTGCGGCCATCTACTGCTGTCTATTGACGACATTCCAACTCCTCCCAGTCGCCATGATGCCATGGCCAAAGTCCAACCCCTCGATAACTTGAAACCCTTTCCTCCTCTGATCATTTGTGCTTATTTTTCTTCTTCTCCTCCTCCTTTTTTTTAATCTCTAGTTCTTTAGCATATGCTCTTCTTCTGTAGCTACTTTCTACACAACCAGGAGGCCACGAGGAGGAGCAGCACTCATCATACTCCTTTCTACTGCTACGCGGATGATAATAATTACTCTGATGACTCCCACTCTACGACCTTGTCATCCTGACAATAATATACACCGGAAATATCTAATGAATGTTCTTGCTAACATTCATATCGAATATATTTTTATGGTAAAAATATACACCAAAAACTTCTAAGGTTGGCACTAAAACCAACCTTCCTCATCCTCCTCCTCCTCCTCCTCCTCCTCCTCCTCCTCTCCTTCTCTCGGCTGAGGATAGATAAAACCTTTTTATCAATACAAGCAGGTAGGTAGAGTATGCGCAGCAACAGGATACTAGCAGCAGAGTAATAAATTGATTTTCGATAGACTTATTCATCTCCTGTGAAACTGCTTACAATCTGCTACGAGTATGGCTTCCGGGTTCCTATTCCAAACAACTCGCAGCATCATGGCTGAAATAGGTGCAACAGCTAAGGTGAGGGCACATTATCCTATTTTTATGATTATTGTCGAGTCATAAGTATCTAAATAAAGTCTACCTACTCCCCATTCCCCTTATGTTTACCCCTTGTTTGACGAAGCTGGGTGAAGTTCTCACTCGTATGGGCTGTAAGCGTGCAATGATGGTGACCGACAAGGGGGTACGGAAAATGGGGTAATAAGCTTGTTGTACGTGTTTTGACTTAGCTACCTACTTCTTCTTCTTCTTCTTCTTCATCTTTTGTTACATCGCCCTTCTAATCTCCTTCCGTCAATGTGATGGACACTGCTACTGCATTGCTGCCGCTGCGCCACCAGGCTATTAGAGGAAGGTATTGCATCTCTAAGAACCTCCGGGGTTGATATGACCATTTTTGACGACGTAACAAACGACCCACCTGAAGAAACTGTGAAGATCGCAGGTGACCCCCTTTTTTCTTCTCCATCTTCTTCTTCTTCTTCTATTTGTTCCCTTTTTGATAAAATGATATGCATAAAGTAGTAGTAGTAGTAGTAGTAGTAGTAGTAGTTGTTGTTGTTGTTGTAGCCCTGAGAACCATCAACCTCAATTCACCGCTTCTGGGCGATATTATTAATTCTGGTCAAATGGTTCCCCATGACAAGTTTCACATGCGATCAATGCTGGCGTGGACTGTGTTGTTGGATTTGGAGGTGCTATTCCTTCATCACTGCTATTACTACTACTACTTACTACTTCTAAACACTTTTGTTCAACGAGTACATTCTACCATTGTCATTGCTTGGTTGGCCATAACCGAAGTAAAACACTAACACTACAGGGGGTTCCCCAATGGATGTGGCCAAGCTTGTTGCGTATCTAGCTCACAAACATGATCACCAGTCTCTCGACTCTCTGTAACTAAATATCTCTGCAAATTTCCGCCATCAAATGACGATGCAACACATCCACTATGCCTTTTCACGGAACAAAGATTATATAATTGAGAGAGGCAGTAGGCGTGATAACTTCTCCCCTCTCGCTGTTGATACTTAATATATTACCCTACCCCGCTCCTATTACAACTACTACTGATACTACTACTACTGCTGCTGCTGCTGTTACTTAATCTCTGTATTATCATGTGCTACTACTACGACAACAAACACTAGGTACGGGGTTGCCAACGCTACCAAAAGCGAGCGCCTTCCTCTTGTGCAGGTAGTGCATGATCATCCTTTTACTCTACCAATATACCGATGAATGATTGAAGGAATGACGAGTATATAATATTCAAATATTATATTAAATAATGATGATGATGATGAACAGATACCTACGACAGCAGGAACAGGGTCTGAGGTCACGCCAATCAGGTTAACAGCAGCAGCAGCAGCAGCAGTAGTAGTAATAGTAATAGTAGTCGTCGTAGTATGCAGTAGTAACAACAGCAGCAGCAGCAGCAGCAGTAGTAGTAATAGTAATAGTAGTCGTCGTAGTATGCAGTAGTAACAACAGCAGCAGCAGCAGCAGCAGCAGTAGTAGTAATAGTAATAGTAGTCGTCGTAGTATGCAGTAGTAACAACAGCAGCAGCAGCAGCAGCAGCAGAGCAGTAGTAGAAGTTGTTGTCCTACTAAACAACAGGTGTTGCAATAATCACTGGAAAGTTGTTACTTGATGGATCAATATCACTAATCGTACCCCTCATCCCTCCCTGCCCCCCCCCCCTTCGACAACCAACACCATGATAGCATCCTGACCACCGGGGAAAACGAGAAAAAGGGCGTTGTAGATCCTGTAAGGATGAGGAGGAGGAGGAGGAGTACCAATACCGAAGAATAATAACAAACGAGTGAAAATACATGTGTATGTGCTTAGTGTATTATGCACGGTGCTCCTACGTACAAGCAACATGATGGACCTCACACACACACATCGTAATTATTATTATGATGTATGTAGGTGTTGCTTCCGGATTGGGCAATATTAGACCCTGTCTTAACAGTTAGCCTACCACCAAAAGTCACAGCTGCAACCGGAATTGATGCTATGGTGCTCACACTCGATGATGATGATGATGATGATGATGATGAGGATGAGGATGATGAGGATGAGGATGAGCACCTTTGACTATCAATATATTGAACACCACCCTTTCTGTTTTCGTCTTCCTCCTTCTCCTCCTCCTTCTAATACTACTACTACTATAACTACAATTTGTTACTACTATTGCCACTGCTTCTTCTTCTTCACCATTCTTTGATTTGTGTTGCTTTCTACTACCACTACTACTGCTGCTGCTACTACTATTATTACTATTTCCAATCATAGGTCCACGCAATTGAGGCATATACATCACGTTTGAAGAAAAATGAAGTTTCAGATGGTTTTGCAAAGATGGTATGACATATATAGATGTGTGGTGTATCCTGCGTCGTCATCATCATCATCATCATCACTGATTAACTTCATCATCATCATCTCTTTCACAGGCGTTGAGACTGCTCTCTGAGAATATACATAAGGTTAATGTTCGGTCACCGTATATATTATGCTATCAATGATAATAATGATCACACTATTTATAATCATTAGCTGGAAAATAGGAAGTGGAAATCATAAGACCATCACTCACCAATTTTCTCTAAAAAGATATGGAAGAAATGTGTATCATGTTCTGTATTCTCTCAATCGTCCTCCCCCTTTTTCAAATCTGCACCGACCTACAAATAATTTGATACTACAACTTCAGGTAGTTACTGGAGATAATGGCGATTTGGAAGCAAGATTGGCAATGCTAAAAGGCTCTTTGTACGACGAATCAGTACAACATCATCATTTCCATAAATAGCAACAACAATAACAACAACAACAACAACAACACAGTGGTGCTTCTTGCAAAGCTTACTCGTACAGCAGCAGCAGCAGCAGCAGCATGAATAAAGAACACCCTTCTTGTTGGTATTGGCCATTTCCAGCAATAGCAGCAGCACAGGATGATAAAATGAATGCTGCTATACTATACTGCGTTATTACTACTACTTCTACTACTACTACTACTACTTCTACTACTACTTCTACTACTACTACTACTACTACTACTATGCAAATAATTGTTGTTATTACATACATACATATATCCATCAACAAAGATACGCTGGAATAGCCTTTGCTAACGCCCCTGTTGCAGCAGTAAGTCGAACAAGAAGAAATTAAATTTGATATCATCATCACTTATTTTTAAAATTTATCGGAGAATATATGTTGTTTCTTCTGATGATCATCATGATTATGATCAGGTCCACGCACTAGCATATCCAATAGGGTCTCATTTTCATGTACCTCACGGTCTAAGCAATTCGCTCATGTTACCACATGTGCTAAAATTCAATGCCAAAGATCCAGCTGCGAAGTACTACTACTAGTACTACTAGTGCTACTACTAGGAGTTAAGCTACTAGCCCTGTTCCCCTTCCTCCTCTTCCTCCTTTTCCTCCTTTCACCACCAGCACCAACATTCTCCAATACCACCACCTACTACTATCACTACTATTACTACTACTACTACTACTACTACTACTACGATTTGTTTGTTGTTCCTTCCACTGTTAAGAAAATATGTATGTGTGTGTGTGTGTGTGTGTGTGTGTGTACTACAACCTCTGCTGCTGGTACTACTACTATTACTACTACCGATACTACTACCGATAATGGTGTTGACTCATTGTATTTGTAATCATTATTATTATTATTAATAATAATAATAATAATAATAATACCATTATTTACAGGGCAATGTACGTATTATTATTATTATTATTATTATTATTATTATTTATAGGGCAATGTACGCTGAATTAGCTCCTTTAATTGGTGGATTATTGAGTAATTCCTCATCATCATCATCTTCTTCTTCTTCTTCATCATCAGAAAAGGTGCTTTGCATTCTCCTCCTTAATCCCATTGATCCTTCTACGACATTTGCTACTATTTGATAATACCGCAACAACATTATTCAAGATGATAATCCAAGTGCATAATGCACTTCTTTCAAGTATGAAAATTGTTGTTCTTATAGTAGTAACGACACCACGCTGATCAGATACTACAAATAGTAGTAACCGTTTTCATCAAAACTACGGTGTTAAATTGGTACACAGGTAGAGAATATGATAGCATATTATCAATCCCTTCCCCTGGAACTTGGGCTTGAAACGCAATTACGGCAGGTGATGATGATGATGATGATGACGATGATAACACACGCACACACACAAACACACACACATATACTCGAATTGGTGACTGCGTGTTTTATGCAATGAGAGCTCCTCTTCGTTTCCTTCATCATGATCATCATCATCATCATGATTTTCTTCTTCCTGTGCATAGGAGCAGCATCAAAACACAAATATATGTATATATATATATATATATATATATATATATAATATATCTATATATTTGTAGGTTGGGGTCAACCAAGACGACGATATTGAGCTCCTTGTAACAGGTAATGATTATGTCTTTTGTCCTTCTTCTCCTTCTTCTTCTTCTTCTTCTTCTTCTTGTTCTAGTTTTGGAGGGTTAGCTTTTGAAAACCTTTCTTATTCATCACCATTTTCTACTACTACTACTACTTTATTTCCACCGAACTCAATCATCATCCTCAACAAGATTATCTATCACATCACAGAGGCAATGAAACAAACACGGCTTCTACCGAACAATCCGCGGCAGGTATTCTTTCGATGTACGTATACATAAATGGTTCTTCGTTCGCTATACGTGCTATCATCAATTGTTACAATACCACACTTCTATCTTACTTCAGGTTTTGCCAGATGATGCTCGTAGAATCTATGAAGAAGCTTACTAATGGCATCATCCCAAAGCAACTCATGGGGGAGAGCTCATCGAAACCTTGCTTGCTTGCTAGCGCACATGGCGCAGATACTACGTAGTAGCTATTCAGTCAGAAAACAAAATGATGAATTCACTTTCACGGCATGATGGAAGCAAGGTTAGCAGTGCGGCTGATGTTCGACGACAAGCAACTTCTGCATTTTGTAGTTCTTTGTTAATTGCATTTCGCGTCATCCCGCATGCAGCTTGAGCTTGTACGTACGCTGACGAACAATTGTGTTTTGCCTCACAACTGCAATGTGACAATAAGCTGCATGTAGTACGTACATAGTGGCTGCATCGTCACCGACGAAGAAAATTGACAAAATTTGAATATGTAGTACGATACATCTCCATCTAGCTGCTAGCTAGCTAGGTCTCGCTAGCTCGTGGCAACGCATCGCAGCGCTACACTGGCAAAAAAACAGCAACTTCTCAAAAAGCATCGCAGTCAAGTAGGCAACGTACATGAACTCGCTTGCGTTTTGTATGTGTGTGTGTGTGTGTGTGTGTGCGGCGGAGCTGCGAATGACGCGCCAGTTGCGCAAGCATGCATGGTATCGTAGCAAATGTACGTAGTTTTGCAATGGTGTGCTGCTGTGCGTGCACTCATATAAATGTTCTATCATGCACGACGTACATACGATACCGGCTGGTCACACGCATTTAATGTGACAGTGACTTCGACCTTCGCTACGAATACACACCACGCTACTAGCACGTTTTGTTCGTTTGAAGAATAAGTCGCGCATGGCTAGATGGACGTGAACATCAATGTTTTTACACAGCGCTGCATCGTTCACACGCGCTGATACAATCACACAAGTTAGCATTATCAATGTACAACGATACTGTATTGTGCGCATACCTAATAATAGATGACGCTAAATTAATTATTTGCGTGTATATATGTGTGCACTTTGACTCGCTGTTGTCACACTTTCAAATTACATGAAGATAATAATAAATTGCACAAGCAGTGCTATTATTTAAATACAATGCACGGACGCTGCGCTGGGCTATTTCTTGCTCTTTGATATCGAAGAAGTACTTCGATTCCTCATCACGTAGCTGAATAAGTCGATAAGATATCACTATTGATTTTAAGATTCTTGTCTTATAAAAAGTTTGCTTATTCCGCCGAATGAAACGCTTTTATGGCCGATTCGTTCGGTATTCCTGCTATTCATAGCCAGAACCTAAAGCCGCTTCTCTATGTTCTTTTTGCTTGAACCTGACAATTTATGCATAAATGTTGTCGTTATTCTTCTTCTCCTACTACTCTAGTTGAAAATAACAGCAGTAGCTAGCAAGCAACAACAGCACTTACGCCATAAGATCTTCATAATGCAAGAAGGGGTTTGCCTCGCCCTTGGGCAGCTCGAATGGTGTAGGCTCGGGGAAATAACTACCACATATTTATCATCATCATCATCATCATCATCATCATAAGATGTAAGTATTCACGTTTATTGAATGAGTCTTGAAGCACTACAACTACTACCACTACTACTACTATGTTGTAATACTACTCAAAAAGTAAACATTTCTTCAAGTATCATTGTCATAGTTTGTTTATTTGTTCGTTGCATATTTTGATGATGATGGTGATAATGATGATGATGATGATAATGATGATGATAAGCAGCTACGTTTCATAGAAGTCTCTAAGAGCTTTAAGCGTACGCTTGGGAGGATCATGGGTCTGAACATACATAGTTATCACATCGATGATCATATAATGATGATAATGATAATGGTGATGGTGATGATAGTGACTCAATAGCAGCAGTATCACCATCACCACTACTACTACTAGTACTACTACTACCTTATTCATATCATCGTTCAAACAAATGAACTTGGGTGCCTTAACCATTATGTGATCTAATCGCTCCTGTACCTAATAATAATAATAATATATATGCATACTGTAATAACAAACGACGTACATATAACACACAATATATATACAAAGCATCATATTCAACAGCTAACAACATGATATTCGGTAGTAGTAGTAGTAGTACCTGCTGATAGTCGTCTGGCACCATGAAAAACTCTACCTCATTGAGGTTGACCAACTCATGCTTATACCTTATGATGATGATGATGATGATCACGATGATGATGATTCATTGATTTATTGATTGTTATTATCGATTACTTCGCATTATGGTCATAATCATCATCATCATCATCATCATCATCATCATTATCATCATCATCACCATCAGTCTTTCTGTCTCTGTGTGTGAGTGTCTATTTTCATCAATTTTGTTATTACTTTGTCTGTTTTCTCATAAATTTCCTTAACTCCTCCAGAACCTGCATATTTGATGTAGGTATTGTATTATCGGCTATTATTATTATCATTAGTATCAACACATTATCATCAATACCAACCATAGCAGCAGCTGCAAACCTTATTACTCACTTCTCTCACAAGATAGCTACGGCGACGACGACTACTACGATCATCTCACTCTCTCTCTCTCCCCCCCTCTCTCTCTCTCTCTCTCTCTCATACACACGCACACACACACGACAATACTGTTAACTTAGTAGCATTAATGACCGTCTCTGAGTTCTGAAACGTTTGAATCGTGATCTCATTCTCATCCACTCGCCTTTGTAATTCTTGTTGCGAAGACTCGTTAGCGTCGCTATTTTCGTCATCTTCGTTGTCATCATCTATAAAGATAATAACAGAAATGACGATGATGATGATGATGATGCTGCGGTAAGGTGATGTGATTGATTTTCCATGTTTGAATGATGATGATGATGATGATAATGAAAATGGCTAAAACATAACGACGACGACGATACTAATTGGCTTCTTGCGTATATAATGTATATATATATATATATATATATATATATATATATGGCCAGAAATAGTAGTAGTAGTAGTAGTAATAGTAGTAGTAGTAACCTGCTGGTGCTGCTACTACGGATGTTCCTGTTGTCGATGATGAAGACTCATCGGATGATGATGATGATGATGATGATGATGACGACGACGATTGGGACCCAGCTCGGGCAGTATTATCATCATCTTGTGACTGTTGTTGTTGTTGTTGTTGTTGTTGTTGTTGCTGTATACCGAGATTGTCCAACACCTTAAAAGTAGCAGCAGCAGTAGTAGCAGCAGCAGTAGTGGAAGTGGTAGTATTAGTAGTAGGAGCAGTAAACAACAACAACAACAACAACAACAACAACATATATCAGAGTAGAGCAGCAGCAGCAGCAGGTGTATGTCATCATCATCATCATCATCGTCATCATCATCATCGTCATCATCATCATTATCATCATCATCATTATCATCATCATCATTATCATCATCATCGTCATCATCATCATACTGCTACTACTTACATACTACTGGTACTACTATTACTACTGGTACTACTACTACTACTACTACTACTACTACTACCTGTGTCATTTTGGCCTTCAAACCATGAATTGTTGGCTTTCCTGTTGGTTGTTGTTGTTGTTGATGATGATGATGGTGAAGAAGAAGAAGACCGAGTAGTAGTAGTAGTAGTAGTAGTAGTAGTAGCATAACGAGGAGGAGGGGGGGGGGAGGAAGAAGTTATAAGTTTCATTGCAGTAGCAGCAGCACCATGTTTAGCCTCAATTTAATACTAGATCTCACTATTCATGTAAGAGATATATGATGATTATCTCTTGCATGTAAGTCCTCTTGTTCTTGTTGTTGTTCTTCTTATTATTACTACCAGGCATCAAAAGTAGGGAAAGATGCCTCAGCTCCAGAAAATCAACACGCCCATCCTAATAGAGGGAGCATTGTTATTATATACAACATAAGATAATAACACAAGATAAGGACCGCATGGTATGTCGATCTAGGATTGTTTCCCTCTAACCCCTCATTCTCATATATATATATATTTATATATATATATATATATATTACTACTACTACTAACCTTATTCAAGTCGATATACTTATCAAATACCATTTCCAGCTTAAAAATCTGCAGCAGAAGCAACAGCATTTGTCAATAGCAATTGGTGGTGATGAAGAATAAGAAAACAACACAGCTAAGAGATGAACCATCATAATAAAGAGATAAAGTATATTATCATCACCACGAGCAGCACCCTATAACCACCATCATGATTATCACCCAGGACTTGTTACAGTACTCATTGACTGCTACTACAACTACTACTACTACTGCTGCTGCTACTACTAATACTACTACAGCACAAAATATTCAACCAACCAACCGGCTTCTCGTTCATGAGGTAGTAGAAATATGCGAAGGAAAATTGCATGTCCTCACTGTCTCGAAACCTTGATCATCATCACACCACCACCACCACAACAACAACAACAACAACAACAACAAAGTCCATCATCATCAATGGATCATCATCATCAATGGATCATCATCATCATACCTATGAGACGACGTTGCATCAAATTGTTGTGGGAAAGTAGTTTGCAGTTCCTCCATGATCTGATGTGATGTAATGTACGTGATCAGACTACTATAACTGGTACTAAGTGTATTCATATTCGTTCTGTGTACTACTATCAAGAAAGAAAGAACAAAAAAATACCCCTCCACTGTTAGGATACATATTGGTGATAACACGATAATAATGGCAGAGAAGGAGGAGAAATGAGAAAAGATGATGGGAATTAGATATATTGTTAGTCCTTGTTGTCTTTTATCTCTCTCTCTCTCTTCAGTGATAGGTAGTAGATGTAATAGTAGTAAGTAGTAGTAAGTAGTAGTAAGTACCCTCTTGTCGATCATATGAGGCATATGAGCAGGAGCTTTTCTTTGTTCCGATCCATATCTATAATATTTAATAACGAGCACCTTCTTACCACTACCATGTTATAAGTAGTATAAACTACTACAATTATACCTTGCTCGGTACAGAGAATTTACGTACCGAAGAGAGTTCCCAAAGGTGTCCTTATTCAATTCATTAACATTATCATAAACGATAACGACGATAACGACGACGACGTTTAAATATAGTGGTAGGATGATGATGAGGATGATAAATTTTCTTTCAATAAATAGGTAGTAGCGACGATGATGACGACGACGACGACGACGATGATGATGATGATAAAAACGATTACTCGTTTGGTTGATGATAAACTCAGTATGAAAATGAAAATGAAGAAGAAGAAGAAATTAATTCTTACTCAGGTTGCATAACAACTTGGTAGAATGAGTATTCAACTACTACTACTAGTAGTAGTAGTACCTCTAGCAATCTTCTCCCCGTTGATGTTGTAGCGTGGCGAGTAACCATTTCCTCCTCCAACCAAGTATGCACACGCTGTAAGACCCTCCTTTGCATATCCTTAGGTAGTGCTATCGACGACCTTCTTAACCCCGTCTCAGCACTCATTTCCATCTCCTGATTAGTAGTAGTAGTAGTCAGTTAGTGGTCAGTACGTAGTAGTAGTAGTAGTAGCAGTAGTATACCCTAGCTTCCAGTAGTCGAGCCTCTTCAAGTAGTTCTAAAGCCAAACTCTACCAATAGACGACGACGACACATCAATGTCAGTTATAAACATAAGGAGGAGGAGGAGGAGGAGGAGGAGGAGGAGGAGGTTGCACACACACACACACACACACACACACACACACATGCAAAGAGAGAGAGAGAGAGAGAGAGAGAGAGAGGGAGAACGGTGGAGCAAGAATCTTCTTCCTTGATACAATAGCAGCATTATCATCACAGCAGCAGCACCAGCAGCAGCACACCATTTTCCACCTTTCTTTTGCCATTTCCAATCATTTCTGCTAGTTTCTGTACGTCGTTTAATTTAATAATAAGAAAAATTATAATGCCACTACTACGGGTAAACAACGACAACAACAACGACAGCTACTACTACTAGTACTACTACTAGTACCCTGTCTGCATCAGTCCAACGTGATCGGGGAATCGTACCTAGAAACAAGACAAGATCAAACAACCATATATCATAATAATATAATAATAATAATATTATTATTATTTGTATTAATCATTATTGGAGAGTAGCAAGTTTTAAGCTAGCAGCACGATGTGATGGTGGTGGTAGTGCAGAATCTTGTTGATGCAACAAGAGGGGGGAGGGGGTGGAATGCACAAGGTACGACCGAAGTAATAAATATGGTGATTATTTGTGATACTACTACTACTACTACTACTACTACTACTACTAGTACTAGCAGTTGTTCTACTTCTTTTGCTTAGAAGCTGCTACTACAACACCCATCATTATCATTGCTTATTCTTGTTGTTGTTGTTGTTGTTGTTGTTGCTACACTCACCGCCTTTTCCATCAGGGACGGATGCTACAGCTTCTACATTTTTAAATAAATCTGCACTTGGCATGAATACCACGCCTTCCTCCCCCCCTTTATCAACAGGCAGCCATAGTAACGTACGACTACCACCAATACTCGCATCATCGTCGAGCTCATTCCTGCTCATATTGCTGCTACTCTCGATTCCTGATATAGTAGTAGTAGTAGTAGTAGTAGTAGTCACAACCAGATGATGGGCGGAGAATGATGATAGTTGATATAAAAGCACAACAATAATACATGAGATGATCATCATCGGTATCTTACTCTTCTTTTCATCATTGTCGTCGTCATCATAATCTCACCACCGTCGTGATTATTACTATTATTATTATGATTATAATTACCTTCTGATGATGGGGAGTAGTCGCCCAGTGTGTCTTCTGAGGGTGAACGTTATAACAGCATGTAACATCAGTAAATAATAATAATAGCAATAAAAAAAAAAACAATAATAATGGGGAACAACAAACAACAGATCGATATATTTGTCTTTCTCATTTTATTTTTATTTTGATTGATTGATATGTACAAGGATTATGATGATGATGATGATAGGAGAAATATAAGGCACAAAAAGTAAGTATCAGCACTCAGGAGTACTACTACTACTACTACTACTACTACTACTACTACCAGACGCCTCTGTACGAGCAATCAGAAAAGTCACATTTCGCAAGATTTCCTCAAATTCACCTAATAAATAGGGAGAAAAGAGAGAGAGAGAGAGAGAGAGAGAGAGAGAGAGAAAGAGATGATAATGAATGATGGGAGCAACGTACTATGTAACTACTGGTGCTATCACCATAAATATACTGCTGCTACTGCTGCTGCTGCAATAGATACCCTTTAGTGCACTTTATTGTTATTTTTATTATTATTATCATTATTATTATTATTTTGTGTACTGCTGCTGCTGCTGATAGTAGTGATTAGTAGTGGTAGTAGTAGTAGTAGTAGTAGTAGTAGTTATAGTACCCTCCAAGTAAACTTCTATTGTTTCCTCCCAATCAGCATCTTCAGGTTTATCGTGCAACAAGAACACGAGAATATGCAGCTCCTAACCAATCAACGAGAAAGAGGAGGAGGAGGAGGAGGAGGAAGAAGAAGACAACACAAACGTGGGTGTCAAAGATGCTTAATAACTATTCATCACACCGATGATAAGCCATAAGGAAAAAATGATGCCAGTTTACACACACACACACAAATACACACACCTTAAAATGTGTATCAATATATAATCTAACCTGTGTGATAATTGCTGTTCTCACAAATTCTTGGTTGTCATGCGAGGCGTCGAGTACCTGCGTATGTAAGAAATAAAGATCAAGACTGTTGTTGATGGTGATGATGACTCTCAAGTCATTCTTGCTATTATTATTACAGTGTCAAACATATTCGTTAGATTCACGTAGAAAGCTTTGGCAGATTTGGGTATTTCCGTTAAAGCTGAAAAGAATAAGATTAAGTAGAAGAAGAGGAAGAAGATAAAAAAAAAGGAGGACAGACAGACCGACGGGAAGGACAGAAAAATAGAATGATATGAACAATAACACCACCAGTTGATATAATGAATATGATAACAGTAAAAAAGATATAATAAAGACGAACAAAGGTATCGTCGTCGTCATCATGATCATCATGGTCGTCATCATGATTCAGTTGTAGTAAGTTACTAGTACCCTTATCGTTCTGTAAAGTTAGCCCTAGCACATGCTGCTGTATGTCTGATATCCCACAATCTCCTGCATCAAATGCACACTCTACTCGATTGCACGAGTTGTCGCAGACTTTATCTCCAATCCAAGAATCTGGACAGAATCGATGGCATTTCGTGCTTCCCGTCTCTTGATTACCGCTACCACTATTTGACTGATCATGATCATTAGAAATTTGATGAGTAAGAAAAAGAAAAATAAGAAGAGAAAGAAGAAGAAGAAGAAAAAGAAGAAGAAGAAGACCACAAAGAAGAAGAGAGCGTTGATTTTATAAATATGTATATTCTAATCAACCACCACAATGGAGATAATAGTAGTAGAAGTACTATTTGGAGTGGAAACATATGCTATTGCTATCATCAGCATTAGTAATAGAATGATGATGATGATGATAGTATGACTACAGCTTGTACCTGTTGTGTAGTTGGCGGTCTTGGCGTGTTGGTATGCACAAAAGCTGAGGGATTTGCTTGCTGTGAAAATTGCCATGACGTATATCTAGAACCGTTTACGAGCCTAATAGTCAGTCAGTCAGTCAGTCAGTCAGTCAGTCACTCATCACCATCATCATCATCATCATCATCAAGAACAAAGAGGAGGAGGAGCAGCAGGTAGTAGCAGTAGTACTTTACCTATTGATCAGATAATCGATTAATGGAGTGGTGGATTGATAAGATTATGATGATGATGATGATGATTATCATCACGACGACTCTACCCTTTCATTTACGAGCAGATCATCTCATCTCATCTCATCTCATCTCAAGAGCATCATTATCATCATCATTATCATAATCTTATCAATCTATCAACCAATCAATCACCTGCAGTCTCCCTCATCCCAATTACACATGGTGGTATTACAAGCAGAATCACAATACTTGTCTGCTAACCATGCCTAATAATAATAGAGACCAAGAACAAGATCAAGACGATGACGAGTCGACATTCGTACACACAGCATTAAAAGTGTAGTTACTTACAAGTTTCATTATGGTTGTGTGTGTGTGTGTGTGTGTGTGTGTGTGTCTGATATTGTTTCCCCTCCTTTCTTCCTTTCTTCTTCCCAGTGTGACTATTATTATTATTATTAGCTGTAGTGGTAGTAGTAGTAGTGGCAGTAGTGGTAGTAGCAGTGGTGCAGTGGTACCTCAGGACAACCAGGAGCACATTGAGGTATATCCCAGGAAAGATACACCTTTTGGCCCTTAATATTTGTGTAGAAATCTGACGGCCAAATCTATGTAAAACAACAACAACAACAACAATTGTAATAAGCACATTATCACCATAGTTATCAGCATCACCACCACAAGTCCACTCTTAGGAATGTGGATATGTGTAAAAACAACGACAACTGTAGTCAGTAGTGACGATGAGGAGTTGTTTTCAACTTCTGCAAGTAACTGCTGCTACCTCGATAAAATACTATTGTTTGTGATGATGATAATGATGATGATGATGATGATGATGCGTAATGACGTTGTGCTTTAGTGAGTCACGTAGTAGTAGTAGTAGTAGTAGTACTAGTACTAGTACCGTATTTCCGAGCATGACATCGTCGTTGAAGTAAATAAACTTATTTGCAAGCCCCGGAATACGGTGAAGGTGACTTTCTATTGCAGGAGAACTAAAATAATACCACCCACCACCACCAGCAGCAACCGCCATGGTGATGATGATGATGATGATGATGATGATAATGATGTAGTAGTAGTAGTAGTAGTAGTAGTAGTTGTAGTTGTAGTTGAGTACCTGAAGACGGGCAAATGCGACTTGTTTAGAAATATGGCTGTGTGGGGTACCACCTGAATAGAATTCATGATAAATTATCATCCATTAACGTGTCAATCATCATCATGATAACACTTAGCAGCAGCAGCAGCATTTCCATTATCAACAAGCAGCTATCATCAATATGATGTATCGAAACGCTCGTGTCCCGTTTGGGCGACGTATATCTCTTATTTAAATTTCAGCAAGAAGTTCTCGTCGTCTTTTAACGAGAATAGGTTTTGTCC
Source organism: Bigelowiella natans CCMP2755 (assembly GCA_000320545.1). Lineage (NCBI taxonomy): Eukaryota > Cercozoa > Chlorarachniophyceae > Bigelowiella > Bigelowiella natans. Next base: position 190,993 of record ADNK01000136.1, on the reverse strand, counting down.
TCCTCCTCCTCCTCCTCCTCCTTCCAATGCAATGTTTGTTTGTTTGAGCATCGTCATCTACAATGTCATACTAATATATTGATAGGTGTTGTGCTAACCTTACTACTACTACTACTACTACTGCTACTACTACCTCTATCTTTGGGTGGTCTATATTCAACCAGTGAGGAACCTTTCAACAACAACAACAACAATAATAATAATAACAATGGCAGTGATAAAAATGTCTTTAATGTGATAATATGATGACTCAAGGTAGTAGTGGGTACATTGTGGACGATGATTGATTCATTGAAAGATGAGTAGTATTTTTACTTGATAATTAGTAACAATGTAGATTCGACGTATCCAGGGTGCATAACGCCAAAGTGATCGCAGTGAGTATCGTAACTCTTGATTATCTGAGAAGAAGAAGAAGAAGAAGAACAACAAGAAAACATATCGAAGAAATTAAATGCCAATTTATACTCAAAAAAGTGTGTGTGTGTGTGTGTGTGTGTGTGTGTGTGTATTCTTGACAATGCGATCGGTCGTATTTTTCAGAAATTTCGTCATCATCATCTTGATCATGACCATGCACGACTAACTACTATAACCAACCTCTATATCTGTTAGAATTCCCTTTCGAGTCGTCTGCTGTCGCATTAGCTTCCATATCTTTCAGCGGAGTTATTCCTAATCGACGTTTATAGTCTTCTAGCTCAGCTTGTAATCGTGGATCAGAGCCGTTGACCCACGTATAAACTACATCTATTGCAGGGGCACACAGCTCCTCCTCAAAGTTCTTCCCCACGATATTATCACTGAATATCATAGACATTTGATGAGTGATGATGAAATATAGGATGATAAGAACAGCTCAATAAATGAATATTTAAATAGAAAAGCACTACTGTCGATAATAATGATAATAATAATACCACCTGAAACGGGATGCACATGTGCCTTCAATAAGATGGCATGGTTGTGGTATTGTCGTTCCATCTGAATTAGAATTAGTAATTGGTGCTTTGATCAAAGGCATCATCATAAGTAGATGATGAAGAAGAGGTGCACCACCTTCTCCTCCTGTAGCAGCGTTAACAAATGGACTTGAAGTACCAGAAGAAGAAGAAGAAGAAGAGGAAATACCACTGCTCATAGATCCAAAATTCTCAATTAGTGCGTGAATGCATGCGATTGCCCCAACAAAGCATGCGAAAGTCCCCCCAAGGATTATGAGTATCCCAGTTGGAGAATTGATTGCGTCGTAGCATTTGGATTGGAATGCCTTACGCATTTTTGTTGTTCGACACCAGCTAAGGTATAGAACTGCTTGCCTGCTGTCCTGACTTTCACACTGCTCTGTGCTTCTCTCCTTAATTCAATGATGCTCTGCTTTGGACCAGCTGCTTTCAACCAGAGACTAATGCTACTGCTACTACTACTTCCTCGAAAAGTAATGCACCACCACACTCCGTATGTGGGCGGTGGTGTGTGGGTGGTGCTGCTGCTGCTACTGTGGCAGGCAGCTGCTAGGTTGCTGTTGTTGGTTCAACGGTTGGATTCGTATTTTGTTGTTCCAAACAAAACGAGGATGATGATCAGGAGGTGTTCATTCAGCCTCCAGTCCCGCTTCTTCGTCCTCCCCTTCGCGTCCCGTAGATGAGGTGCGAGCGTGATTTCTCTATTCTCGTGTTTTCCCTTATGTGTTAAGTTTGTCTGATTTTTGTTGTCGCAGCACAGGAAAAGAAGCCAATCCGCAAAACTAATTTAAAAAGCAGCTGATGGACTAAGGAGTGTCGTCAGCATCCCTGCCCAAATCTAGTGGTGCACCAGAATCACCATTCCTTAGTCATTTTGTGGGTTAAATTATTACCAACTGAGAACATCCAAATCATACGATGAGTAGGCTATGAGTAGACCATGCTTCTTTGGACACATATTTATTGCATGTTTAATACACATTAAATATACAGAAATAACAAAACTAAACCCAGATCAACAACAATTCGCAACAATAATTACAACAATCTTTGAGGCCTAAAATAGGGAACATCACTTCTCACTGTTTTTTACTACGTCTTTGTGACATTTCTTGACATTTCTAAAAATTCAAAGTTTAGTATGCCTTCTTTTTATCAAGAGCGACAACAGACACTACAAAAATAGAATCTAGGTCTCTTCATCTGCATATCCTTTGCTTTGCAATTACGACAATACAACAACCTTTGAACATGAGACAAACTACTTGTAATTCTTCTGTCTTTCACTGAGATTGATCTATATTTGTGATAATATTGGCAGTGAGATAGGCCTTTTATTCGCAGTTGTGTTTTAGTAATAACCACGTTGTAGTTTACCTAGAATTATTACCGACTCACGCAGACGACGAAGACGGCGACGATAAAAAGGAAGGCGTTCGCAGCCTGGCTGTGTTCTTCTGGCGGGGTGTGTTTGGGTGTGCTTGGGTGTGTTTGGGTCGTAGAGAACAGGAGGAGGGGGGATAAGTAAAGTAGTAGCACACATATGTTGTTGGATATGTAATGTTATCCTCGGAATAGGGGATACATAATTGATGATCTTATGTGTGCTATTTCTCTTGCCTGGTGTCACAGACAGTCTGAGAACCAAAAGCGATTATCTTTGACATTCTGTCTCGGGAGGAAAAAGATTAACGAAATAACGAGTTAGTGGGAAATATCTGCGCAGGGAAATTTTGCTTTCCAGCAGCCCCCCTTTCTTTGTTGGGACATCACAAACACACATACACATACACTACTATTAAATGGCTGCTTACGTGGTTCGATTCAAATACTGGTGGCAAACCTTTTGGAAGTATAAAGCCCAGCGAGATAGAACGCGCCGGGTGAATCGCATTCTTAAGGTCCATGATGTAATGGAATTTTTACTGCTGCTGCTGCTGCTGCTGCATACAGCTGCTGAAACTACTGAACCTAACAAAGATTGTAAGACTTACTCTATTTTTACACATTAATAACAAAGAAAGAAGACAACAGAAACGATTTACTTTTTATTTCTTGCTGTTTCAGAGAAAGAATATGGACAGATAGTGGTAGAACTGTCGTCATTTCATTATTTACTTTGATTATATATTTCTTTTTTTTATCCATTATTGACCTTGCCTTCAGGTCAAAGATGGTGGACGACCAACGAGGACGTCCATTTGCCAGAAACCCCTCGAATTGATAAATAGTGCCTATTCCAAGGTAATGGTGGTGGTGGTGGTGGCGGCGATTGAATGGCGTGATTGGTTCAAGTATTAGATAATTTCATATCCTATCTTAGGTGTTGTTTCTTTCTTTCTTGGCTTGTTTCTTTGCCTGTTTGTTTGTTTGTTTGTAGGGAATATCAATGATAGTAGGAGGAAAACGACGAAGACAAGGAGGCAATTTGGTGGGACTGTTGTCACTGCTCTTTGCCCTCTGCTGCCTCTGTATGATTACATATGGTGGTGGTGGCTCATTTAAAAGTTTATTGTCTTCTGGTATCC
>ADNK01000136.1:170000-182500 GCA_000320545.1 Bigelowiella natans CCMP2755 | reverse complement strand
TTGGAGTTTAGAAAGGATGGCAACTTAGTTGTGCATTCAAGTACAGATGTGAATCATCCAACCAACCCAATCTGGAAGGTCAAGATTGACCGTTGTCAACGCCAAAAATGCAAGTTAGTACTCTCAAATCAAGGTAGTTTGGTTGTACAGACGGAGAATGAACTGCTATGGGAGCATTCCTTCTACACTTCTTCTTCTTCTTCTTCTTCTTCTTCTTCTTCTTCTGAGAAATTAGCTTATTCCTCCTCTCATCATGGAGGAGGGGCTGCTTTCGTCGAGCCCTATGTGCGTAGATATGACGTGATTGAAAGCGCTTGGGAAGCAGGATGGTACTTCCAGAATGAACAAATGATTCGCATGGAGACGGAAGAGGCTGTTTATGATCTATTTGTTGATGGATTTGGTAACCTTTGCTTCAAAAAAGCAGTGCACAACGATAATGCTGGGAGAGGAAATGCATTCCAAACTCACGCAGGAATGATGCATGTTGACGATGTAAAAAAACGCCATTGCTATCCAAATTCGAGGCAAAATGGAGACTTTGGAACGAATCATTTTGTGGTGTTTACAACGGAAGGCCAAATATGTGCGTACGAAGGACGTCTGCCACTCTCCGGTGTCACTTCCAAGAATCTTGATAAACAAAAGAATACGCACAAGCTGTGGTGCTCACACTATGAGATATGCAAACACTCTCACTGTCGGGTTGTAGCAACACAATCTGGAGATATAGTAGTCAAAAGCTCATCTGCTTCCATGAAGGTTAGTAAACTAACAAGATGGTGGTGCTAGTGGTGGTGGTACTGCGTAAGGACTTCTTGCAGCTGCTAATGGGTGGTATTCCATTAGACACAGCACTAGTAGTCGGTCCTCCCTCTTAAAGAGTAGTAGTAGTAGTAGTAGTAGTAGTAGTTGTAGTAGTAGTGGTAGTAGTATCATCCGCCTCCTTTTCGCACCAAATGACTACAATCTCGAAACCTTTCCAACCTGATGTTATTTTGCACCCTACCCCTCCTTATCTTTGGGTATTGCCGTCATCGTCGTCGTCATTATCCCTTATGACTGATGGTCCTAGATATCAAGCATGTTCATATACTCATTACATACTAATAATACAGATCTTTCAAGGAGAGCTGATACGGTATAGCGAGCATGGCCTGGTACATCTACGTGACACATAACAGGAGATATAGAGAAAGGAATGCCTCTTAAGCACATCGAGATTAATTCTTTTTAATGATAAATGCCCGTCATTGACAAATAATTAGGAAGTGACAAAAATTGCGTGCCTGTGAAACATATCACACATCGCATCAACAGAGTCTGTCACATGTTACAAGTACATAGTAGGCTCAATCTTGATTACAGCAATAGACATAGCTAGAGCTACGCTAATCATGCTTGTTCGCCTATAAGCATCTAGCACAGGCCATCAATCATCGCACTTGCTAGCTTGCTGCCTACGTACCTATATACGACCCCAGACCTATTGCGAATAACCAGTCTAACAGTCACAAGCATGCGCGCCATCAGCAGCTAGCTAACTAGCTAGTTCTCGACATCAGATATGTCTGGACATACTAGCATAATTACCACACGTACGCGCTATATGTTAGCACCAGATAATACGCTTAAATACATATACACACGTTGCTGGCATAGCACAGATCGAGGTCTCGCTGATGCAACGAGCTGACATGATGATGAATGTCACATGCGTATGCGTCTGCTGATCAATGTGAAGCACACATCTAGATCGAGCTATGTGCCATGCTATCGTTATTAAATTCTAAAGAGCTCTAGAGCTGCGTAGCTAATATCATCACTTCGGCAATTTGCTTCAAACCAGCTTATAAGCTAGCCAGAGTGCATTGTATTGCATCTAGATGTGCGATGAAAGGTTGCTGAATGCTATGCTCCGATGATAAGGCTAGAGGAAGAATAAATTGTGGAGAAATATCATATACATAACACAATCACAGACGTAAATTTACAAAAATATTAATGACATACGATGCTTGTGCAGTTTTTCCTTGACTGTCTGAGCTTATGTATCGAGAATTTATCGGCTGGAGGATGATGTACTTCTCTTAACAAATCAGATTTTATTGTGAGTCCGAGCTTGGAACTTGCTATCCCTATACATAATATTGGTTGCCGTAGAACAGCTAGATTTGTTGCAGTTTCATGCAGCATCGAAGGTCTTCTGTAGAATCGACATGATATCGGCTGTCTTCCGACTCCAGTTCATTTTGGAACAATCTGCAGCCGTGCGACCTTCCTGAATAAAGATGTTAGGACTCAGCATTCTCCTGGATGTCTATATCGTAAAGTTATTGGACGAAATAAATAAGTTTCTATTGAAAACGGAATGTATCAGTCGATTGCATCCATTGGAATTTTTGGTGTTCATGGACAAGATCTTTATGCTGCAAATTTAATATTTTTTCCTTCACTTTGTTATGGATTGATGGGTCTGCGCCTGCCTCCATTAGGATTTTCACACCAGTAACGTCTCCCTGAAAGAGAGCAATTTCAAAACAAATGGTATCATTGATCTACAGTAGTGAGATGTTGGTTAGAGGATTTGCCCTCCATACTCTTGCAGAAGCGATGATTAGAGCGGTATCCCCATACTGCAAGAGGAACTTCATTTAGTACACCCAGAAAAAGAGCAATTTATGTAATGAATACAACTCTATTTGCTTCGTTGATGATAGCCCCATGAGAGATCAGAATTCTATTGGTTAAGAATAGTAAAATTCCATTTAGTAGAGAATTTATCGTTGTAAGAGATTTGGGAGATACTTTGCACATCCAGGGTGTCCATGACGTAAAGCAACGTGAATTGCACGACAACCTGGTTTAATTAATATTATAAGACTGTTCGGAAAGAGAAGGTTTTTTTATCAACACCATTTCTTTGAGCCCTGCAGGACGCTCCTTGATTCAAAAGCTGAGAATGGATTTACATGCTCAATAATTTACTGCTCTTTGAATATTTCTTGATTTATAGTGAAACACCACCACCTTTCGGACAGCTTCTTTATCTCCTTTCTCGCAAGCTTCAAGGATACAGAGGTCTAAATGAGTCTGCTTTTTCTTGTTCTCGACATTCCTCTCAATAGCCATGTTGTTGTTGTTGTTGTTACAATCTGGGAAGGGGTTGGATGTAAAGAGTGGGTGAGTGGTAGATCTGGTGCTAGTAGTACGTAGTTGTTGTTCTTACCCCCCCCGTTCGTTCCTTTTTCTTTCTTTCCCCTTTCTTTCTACTACTTCTCTTGGTGCTACTACTACGTACAAGTACGTACTACGACAACTTGCTGCACAGCTGCTGCACGTACTACGTTGATGAACCGTGTAACCACTTCTTGTTTTTGTTCTTCTGCTTGTCGTTGTTGTTGCATGTAGGTGCTGAACCATGGAGATCTGCCTCTCGCGACAAAGGAAAATAATGCATTCAATTGGAATCATTTGTGTCACTCCACAAGAGAAAAGGCAAAGGGATTGTTCTTCATTGCTAGTTCTTTGTCATTGTTCATTGTTCATTGTTCATTGCGACGCACTGGCACATCCTGCACTACAGTTGTGACCAGTTCCGGATTTGTGCGTCGTGTTGAACTTCTGATTGTGATTGTCCGTTTGTGTTTCAATGTTTCTTCTTCAACCGCTCCATTGGAATCACTTCCTAAGCCAGTTCGAGGCACTGCATTTCGCACATTGCAAGTGTCTTGTCACAGCCTTTGGAGATGCAGTTTTTCATCATTGTTCATTGTTCCTTCATTTTCTTTGCTGACGACAGCTTGCAAGTCTCTGCGAGAGCCCTTGCTCTTTCTAGCTTTCTCTTCCCTGACTCTTGCACTCATCTCCTTGCGGTGTTTGGGCATGCTGGCATGTCACCAGCTCTCCACTGGTCCAGTCCGTTCGCTCGTTTCAACTGCACAACCGTTCCGGCTTCCAACGGTGAAACTGCTTTCTTTCTGCAGCGAAAAATGGACACAGTGTGCATCGCACACTGGCCTACTAGCCCAGTCAGTGGTGGCTAGTGGTGCACGCTGCACGCTGGCACGTCACAACGTGCATGTCAACTTGGTTGATCAATTGCATTCGTCTTGCATCCGTGTCTAGGTGTGTCCATCACTGGATCACATGCATTGCACACATCGCTAGATCGTGTCACACACACTGCAACACGCATGTGCACGCTAGCACAGTTCGAGTGCACCACGATGCAGCTGGATGGCTTGCGCGAGAATCACCACAGGTCGATTCTTCTGTTGCTGTGATGTTGATGAGCGGACGCTAGCTCACCCCACTGCTGCTTTCGGTGCATCAACAAACAGCCGTACAGCTGCACAATGCATGCTAGACCTGTCAATTGCAGGCGTTTGTCGCTGCGCTGCTAGCTCAGTGTCATCTAGTCTGGTAGCTAGTCAACATGCATGTCGCGAATTACTAGATTAAATTTCTCAGCCCAAGAGCGCCAGTCGATCATTTGGCAATTGTAAACTCTCACACACTTCGGCCGAGCGCGACAAGGCATTTGATGCGCGTGTTGGGCACCACCAGACACCAGATGCCCATCATCACAGCCTTCACGTCGTCGAGCAAGCGAGAGATGAAATTGAACGTGAGTCAGGAAACAGAACAGATTGCAGCCGGACACCATGCGTTAAATTCCCCCTGTGGTTCATGTCTCAAGCTCTCTTCTTCAGCATGACAATAGCAGCAGCAATCCCAGCTGCGAAGATGAAGAAGCCTGACAACTTTTTCATTTTGTTGCATCCACGCCCATGAGGCTTGAGATAAAAGTTTTCAATGGCCTTTGGATCCTTACGATTCGCCTTTGTTCAACAATTAGATTAGTTCAGTTCGATGCTGGAAATGTGATGACTTTTGCCAAACATTTTTTCTCACCTTTAGACCCCTGGGACCGATAGGAATCACACCATAAAGGTTGTGGGTAGGGTGACTTGTGTAATAGTGATTCTTGATATGGGTGAAACTCACACTTTCTTTGACTCCAGGTATTTGATATCTAAGAAAGGAGAATACATGGCATTGGAGTTTTTGAGTATTGGAATGATAACGAGCTTTTTCACTTACATTTCGCGTGTATATCCCAGGATGTTTGGGTATTCACGAATCAGCTTGCCGTTACACTTGAAATATACCACGTAAACCTGTTTTTTTCGTTTTTTGCATAGGAAAAATTGTAAAAATACAAGCAAAGAGAGATTAGGAAAAACAACTACCTCGTCGAACCGGATCAAAGTCACGAAAAGGCGAATATCAGCCATGGACAATTTATTTCCACAGAGATATCGGTTCTTAGATAGATGATCCTGCATAGATGGTAAAACTTGTATGAGGAAACATCATCATACTGCTTCATATTAACTTGAATACTTCGAGTTTGTCGAGGGAATCATAGAGTGCAAAAAATGCTTCTTGGTATCTGTGACAACATAATCATACATTCTTATGCATGATGATCACACAAAAGAATGGATGTATCACACAATATCCTTTTAGAGGGTTAGGTCTGACGTACGCTTCTTGCGATTTTGCAAATCCACATTTGTACACTCCATTGTTGATATCTGTGAAGAATACTCTCGGTCAAACCCGATGATGTTGGGATTCATGGTTATAAGGATGGATGGGGAATTTTTAAATGTGAGGATATTTCTTCTCTCTATAATACTGACCGTGGTAAATCCAGCTGTTGACTTCTTCTTGCTTCTCCTTTAAATGGGGTGGGCTTAGATCCAAGCTTGCATTGACGCCTGGAAGCTGAATAGTTGTTGGTGATTATGTGAAGCAGTAACCGACATTATCCGATTTCTCACAGAACTTCCGATTTATCGCAGAACTTGTGCACACATATATTTGTGTAGACTACCTTATTAAAAGCTCTGTTCAAGAATTCAACGATGATTGAGCTCTCGTTACATACAATTTTCTTTGTCTCTTTATCGACGAAAATTGGGACAGAGTACGTGTGCGTGTCTTGATCTTGCATTTCATAGATATCCCTGACAGCTTTGGTGAAAAAAATTATACTATTTAAAAGGGCTGGATGTGAATCATAGATCATGTTACTTTTTTTGCCGAAGACAGTATCTTTAGTGAGATATTCGACCAGGCCGTATTCCCCATACCTTTCACGAATTTCCAGATATTTTATTAGATTGAATCGTGCGATAAAATTGTCGTCATGATACTACCCAGCAGTATTGGTCACGTTTAGCTTTTTATCTTCGGGGTCAACGAAGACCCAGCCAGCATGGATGTCATCCGAATTCTCACGAGTTCTTCCCCAAGTTGGATACACAGAGCAGATTTCGATATGTGGTGTCAAATTCTTCATGTGAAGCAACGCTAGGCAGCGGCTAGCCCAGGGACAGGCGTAGGATACGTAGAGAACATAACGACCTTCAAAAGAAAAGAATGGCGATGTTATTTCACCACAGCAGAGAGAGAGAAAGAGAGAGAGAGAGAGAGAGAGAGAGAGAGAGAAGGAGAGAGAGTGCGGCTGGTCGTACACAAGAATATTAAAAAGTACCTGATTCAGGAGGGAAATCTCCCCCTTCCTTCACAACATTGGTGAAGACTGCGTTTTTGCGCTTAAATGCACCCTTTTTGTCGTTCTGATACAGTGCGCCTTTGGCCTTCTGCTTCGAGACAGGTTTGATTCCCAATTGTTGGCAGGTAGCGAGCTGCTGCCTCAAAGAAGCTATGATTTCCGCGGAGGTCGGTTCAGACATGGGGATGCTGGAGTAATCTGTACACGTAAAATATTCAGTCGGTCAGAGAGTCAATTATAGGCTCGAGGTGGGAGGGACGATGCGTTCGCATCCATTATTACTTAGGACAACTGGTTGTTATTTGTTGCAATGAAATACTACGACTTGAGCGCTTGCTTGTCGCAACCAAATATTTCCTTTAATTTATGCTAGAGGCAGATGTCGGAACCTAGAAAAATGACATTCTAATCCGCGGATCTTATGGATATCTTTCAAATACTTCTACATCCAACATGTCGGTCGAAGAAAACCCCATGTGTTTTTGTCTGAGCTTGAGGAGGATTATTTTAGGGGAAACTTACTTCATCATCGATCACCACCTCATCATCATCATCACCACCATCACCCGTGATTAGTCGTAGATCTACACATCATTGTTCCGAACACGTCTAGTATCAAAGGGAGGGGGTAAGGAATAATGCCCAGCAAAGGAGTTAAAAAAAGCTCTATGGTGGCACAAATAGCTCCCATAGCGCGCCAACTGGGTGTATCCCCGTCTGAGCTTCTTCAAGCTCTCGGTAGCGATTTTTGGTTTATAAGATGATCAGTTAATCGGGCTGCTTTGACACGCAATGCTATTTACCAGGAGCCATTACTACGGGACAGTCCTCGCCAATCCTTGATAAGCTTCCACCTGAATTCGCCCAGAAGATAAAATCAGGCCTCCTATCAACACCGCCTCAACCAAAACACCAGAATTTGGAGGAAAAGGGCGCTCATCGGAATCCTGCTGATAGTGAATTTCGCCCTGGGGATCTGGTCATGCTGCATGGGTAGAAACAAATTTTCTTCCCTCACTGTCTTTCCGCCGCTTGTGTACGTTCGACCAAAATCATCAATGAGTGAAACACCATCCTATTAGGCAGCATCATTGCAGTCTTTTTTTTTATGAATTACCAAAAGAAGTTATTTCATTCACAGTTTGGCAAAAGCTCAACATCTTAATGGGAGAAAGGGCGAAGTTCTTACTGTTCCTAAGAAGGATAGTACTAGCGAGGGCAGATATGTTGTCGAGATTATGTTTATGGTAGTAATCTTCGTGTCTAATTGGCTAATAGTTAATCTCTCTATCCATTGACGGTTTAGCCATTCTTCCTATTTTCCATTTTATACTTTACGGCGATGAAGATGCACTTATGATTCAGGGTGCTATAAAGGGAGGTAGATTTGTTAACGAAAGGAAGAGCTTTCGAGTTAAGTCCATCAACCTCAAGAAGTATCAGCCATCTGCCGGGCCTTCTGTTCCCATAAACTTAAAATATGGAGGCAGAATCCCCATGGAGGATATTGAGAAGGCTATACAGGCCAAGATGTATTATATCGAGCTTGTTGAGGGAAAGCAGGTTGAAAAAGAACAAGAGAAGGGTGATAACGGCGACGACAAAGATCCAGCAACAAAAAGTGCTTGCTATTATAAAAGCATTGATACACACCTAACTAAGCAACAGTAGCTCATGAGTACTTCTAACACCTCCCTTTCTTTGTAATTGAATTTATGGGTACTGTAGTCGTAAACGTCGTCATCGCGACCACAAGCGAATTGAAGCATTTGGACAATACACTCACACACACAAAGACACATTCACTGCACAACGTAATGTAGGATACCATCATAGACAAAGTTTTTTTTGAAAAAGTGATGCTGTTGCATATCAGGGGCAGAGTCAAAGGTGAGGGAAGAAGAAACATATGAAAATAAGAAAAATAAAAACGGCAGCAATGATCACTGCCAGCAAAGTGGGAAAGAAACACGAAAAAATGAGAAGAAAATGATGGCGGAAGAGAAGAGAACGTTCGCATGTGTAGTTGAGTATCCAAAACAAGAATACTTACGTTCACTGACAAAAGATGGAGCTACTACGTACATAGAGGACCTATCAAACATCGCTGCGAAGAAGGGACCGGAGTTTCTAATGAGATCAGTATTGCGTGACCTTCCAGCATGTGCCTTTCTCGCTAGTATTCCACAGGAAAAGTATCATTGGCTCTATAGGAATCTTCCTATAATCTCGGGTAAAGTGTCTCTCAGACAACCAAAACAACCGATATCATCGTCAGGAAGAAAAGAAGGAAAGAATTTGCCCCAGAAACAGACTAGGGAAGAAATTCAAAAGCAGTTGAAGAAGAACAATCACTACCATATTGTCGTCATCAACGGGGAAGAAGAAGAGGAAGCAGAAGAAAAAGGTTCCTCCCTCTCCTCTAATTAGAATACTGTCCTCTTAATCCGTGAAAAGCAACTAGAAGAGAAAGGATAATGAAAATCGACAAGCTGTATCAATGCTGCACTGTTGTAGTTTATCATCATAAGTCGTTACATTGTTAATGTTGCTGCACCAGTGGTGAAAACACATCATAACTCTTTTTCATTATGCATATCCGACATTACAATAGATTCCAAAGAGAAAGTTCAGTTGCCGTCCTTTTCTTTCTTCTCCGAGCTATTCGAGCTTCGACGGTGGAAGGGCAAAGAGAAATATCATCAAGTTGCGTCGCCAACAGGAGGAAATGCGCTCATGATGACACGCATGCAGAATCTTGAGAAATGCCAGGAAAAGCTTCTCAATCGTGAGAAGGGGCTATCCTTGCGTTACGAAGATGCCAAACATGCGTTTCAACAAGCTTGCAGCTTCTCCGCAGCTTCTCCACTCTCTCTCTGGCTAAGAAATTCTCGTTACTACCAAGTTCTCACAAAGGAATTTGTGAGAGATTTAGCTGCGTACTTAAAGAAGCGTAAGGCAAATTACGATGCCGCCGCTGCATCTGCTGGTGACGTAAGTGCTGGGCCTATTGTGGAAGTTGGAGCAGGTCTTGGCACTCTAGCTCGTGCACTCCGCAACAACGGTGTAGATCTCGAAGCGACAACTTTGAGTACAGGAGTATTCGATGAAACAAGGGATGGTATACCACATGGAGTAGCATTGGAACCGCAGCTGCAAACAATCAAACGACTAAAACCATCAATTGTTCTCTGCGCTTGGATGCCTTATCGTGAAGACTGGACCAAAAGGTGGAGAGAAGAAGCTACATCAGTGTCTGAGTATATAATCATAGGGCCACGCTTGAATCCATTCAATGTTTCGAGTGGTACAGAAGCTACTTGGTGTGTGAAGGAGCAATACCCAGGATCATTTTTACATACGGAGGATTGTCCTGACGGCTGGGAGGCGCATGGTCTACCACAGCTCTTTCAGTGGCTCTTATCGGCAGACGATGAAGATTCAATTCCGTTTTCAACGTCATCTATTTTGTCTGTCAGAAGAAAGAAAAAGGACTAGGTACATGATATTGGACATTAAGTACCACATGAAAAGGTTTCATTGCAGCGCCACCAATTAGTCATGATCATGTGAATTTCATAATAAAATCTGCAGTCCGCTTGCTCGACGAAGTTGTTCATTATTGATGCACCTGGGCCTACCACATTGGCTAGCCTATAGTAGCGCGCGGCAACAAGACAGGCTCATCGAATCCATCACGATCAGATTGAAGACAAAGCATACATATCTGGTATCTCTTGATGTCAATATTTGTTGTTACACTTTCTAGCATGCATAGCGTTGTATGGCCAAGATACTAGATCGATGCCGTTGCTCCATCTGCTGCTGGTGTGTGGTATAAGATAGAAAGGCGTTTGCGCTGCTTGAGGCACGCACATTATTACAGATCTCGAAGTAGGTCTCAACTGTAATGTGATATTGCGTGCTAGCGTGTGCAGCTAAGGGAGCAACGTACGCATGCATCAATCACGGACGAACATGCAGCACATGCAAGCGCTTCGTCAATAAATGTGTCATGTACAAAAAGTGCAGCTGCGCGCAATGCACGACATGCTAGACCAAATCGCAATGCATTTTCATGCATGCAAAACGTGACCAGGGAATCAAACAGACACAATTTAAGCGCTGTAGCCGCTGTACTGCACAGCTACATTAGGATGACCATTGAAAAAATTTAAACATTTCATTACATCCGTCTCACAAAACAGAGAGGTCTGAGGTCATGAAGCAGGTTAGTAGAGTGCATGCCACAAATAGAAAGGTGTATGTCATATTGAAGGCATGCGCGACGATTCGCATGGGTGTTACCGTCTAAGTTTTCAATCTACCAGCATCTGCTCAAAACAAGCTGATCGATGCGATTGCATTATCATTGGACTATAAACCTAGCCCATATTTCAGTACATGTGGCTATGCTACATATTAATGTTGTCAAAAACATGTTCAACACATCTACCAGATTCATCGATGCTGCAAAATAGTAAAATCTCTCTATCACTAAAATGCAGGAACTGATTGTCATTGCAAAATTACTTATATATCTCGATATTCCCCAATTTTTTCGAATCCCGGAAATTGTACCTGAAGGAGGAAAGGTTCAGAAAATATCCAACCCGTGTAAATGCTTATGATTACATTCTCTAGAATCTTCATTTTTTGTTCCCATGATTTGCCTCGAAGTGAAACCCTTGGTCGTTTGGACTCAGTGGATCGGTACATACTCAATGGACGGAAAAGCGAAGAAGCCTTCTAAAAATGTAAAGTAATATGCTTTTAGTAGCATATCGAAGAATATATGTATATATTTAATTTAGATATATTTATTTATATATTTCGCCGGGTGCATAAAACAAATCATAAATCTAGGTGAATTTAATTTAATTCATCGGTACTAAATTTTATAAATACGATTGTGTGGATAAGTGTGCTGTACTCACATCTCCTTTCCTCTTCACGATATTTGGGTGTACAAGTCCTCTCTTCACTTTTCGCTTCAGATCCACCTCCTCCCTAGAAAAAGAACAATAGTGCTACTGTCATAGAGGATAAATTGTAATGAATCCGTAACCACCACCACCTTGTATTGTCATCCGGGTTCTCAACCCTCCAAGCCTAAGGGTGGTACATGCGTACATCGTCATGGTGTACTGGGGAATGTTCAACTGTTGTTGCGGTTTTCGCATACTCATGCTTCACCTTCATGTAATTCTTGTGACTTGCCTTTAGTTTTAGTCTTTTCTTTTCTTCCCTAGATTTGATTAAGTGTAAGATGCTGTGGTAATATGTGTTCTAACTTGCACGTACAGTTTGAGAGATTTCGTAGCGTGGCGTACATCCAGTCCATTAAATGTTTCCGTTAAATTTTGCCTCTTCTTCCAGCTAAATCTACCCGTTCCTGTGATACCCATTGCCTTCAAAAGCCTCTTTGACATTGATCTGCTCGATCCCTTTTTTAGTAGTTTCGTTTCTTTGCTGAATATTGAATGGCCCGGGGCATCCCCTGCTGGCATAAGCGTCGATGCTCTTACCAAGATAACAATGATTATAAATTTCCCAATTCGTCTGAACCATTTGACCCCATCGCCTTCTCCAAACATGGAACAAGGAGCTCAATTCCAGTGATTTGTACGGCGTGTTGCAGGCGCCATTTTCCTAGGAGAGATTGCGTTCAGTAGAAGGATTAATTATTTGGTAAATGAAGGGGATCTGGGTACGTGCGACATGGATTATGAGGACAGACATCATAAGTTTCGCCATCCATTATTTGGCAAATGAATGGGATTTTATCTGTGCGACAATGGTTATCAGGAGATCCATCGGGAGCTTCGCCATCTACATACTCGGAACCATTCGATTTCTCGTAGTTAACTCATCCAGCTTCCCTCCTCCTCCTCCTCCTCCTCCTTCTCCT
>ADNK01000136.1:155000-165000 GCA_000320545.1 Bigelowiella natans CCMP2755 | reverse complement strand
ATATAAATACTATCACTATTACTAGTACCTACTACACATACCAACAGCCAGCAGGAGGAGATGGTAGCTCATTCTTATTATTCTTGTTCTTTTTCCCGCTAATAACCCATACACGTAGCAGTAGTAGTAGTAGTAGTAGTTTTTTTGGTTGATATTAATTACGTTCTTATACATCTTCAACCTAGATTGACTCTCCAGGAGGATCCGCACTCGCATCTGATGCTATTTGGAGGTAGTACATACTACTACTAACACTACTTTAACAACTACTGCTACTAACATTCACTGATAAACCCTACATCGGGACAATGAAGATGCTCTTAACAATGACATTCGCATGTTATTACTATGATGTATCATCCCTATCATCGTCTCATCGTTGAAAGAGGATCATGACGACGACGACAACGACGAAATTGCTGCTGCGACCGGCCGTTGTTTCTATATTATAACAAACGATGATGACGATGATAATGATGATGACAGTCACCATCTGTTATAATAATGTATTCAATTATTGAATAAAGGTCAGTATGTCTTCTCGGCAAACAGATGCCTGTTGTCGCTAGTATGGGCGACGTAGCAGCATCAGGTTGTTTTGTATATATATATATATATATATATATATATATATATTGATTGATGGTGATGATAATGCACAACGTTAGGATGGCCATGCCATCATTATAATCTAGTCTATCTAGTAGGAGCAGTAGTAGTAGTAGTAGTAATATACAACCCTCCTCCCCCCTCCCCCCTCCCTTCCTTCCTCCCTCCCTCATCATCCGTCATGTTGAGCACAAAATACTACTACTACTACTACCACTTACCGCTTGTTGTTCAACGAATTGATGCATGATGATAACGATGATGATGATGATGATGATGATGATGACAGGAGGATATTATATTGCCATGGGGGCTGAAGAGGTGGTGAATCAATCATCGTTTTTATTTGAAAATAGAACTAGCTAAGGGATAGTAGGAGGAGGAGGAGGGATAAGTGATTGGTCTTAACAACAAAGCTGCTGGTGCTTTGAATCAAGATATTCGTCCATATTGTCAACAGCGTTAGTAGTGTCCTCTTTGTCTCTATTATCGTCGTTGTTGTAAGAAAAGACATATTGATTGCCATTTATGGTACTACTCCTTCTTCAGATCTTTGCTTCCTCAACAACGGTCACAGGATCCATAGGTGTCATCACATTTAGGTAATAGAGAACAAGAAGAAGAAGAACAACAACAACGACAACAACAACAACAACAACAAGAAGAAGAAGAATAAGAAGAATAAGAAGAAGGGTGGGGACAATAGTTATGATGATAAAACCAAAATTGCGATGTGATGATTATTATTATCATTATTTTTATTTTTATTATACAATTTGTGTGTGTGTGTGTGTGTGTGTGTGTGTGTGTGTGCGTGCGTGTATGTGTGCGTAGTAGAACAATATTGTAAGTAAATAACAGTGTTAATAATAATATTCAAGAAGCGCAATTGTCGAATATTCTTCCATCATCTTATTTTGGTGGTCCATTATTGATCCTTCTTCTTCTTCCTCTTCTTCTTCTTCTTCTTTTTAAACAATCCAATACCAGACTGTCGTTTGAAAAGCTCTTCAAGCGTCTACAAATATGGGCACAGGTGTACCAACGAAAGAAAAACAGAATACAAAACTAGAGACGATAATGATCAACAGATCAATGTGGCATGCATTCATATTGCAGTATCGATAAATTGTAGCACCGCGGAGAATGTCATTATTACATGATTATGATTATGATGATTGTAGTCACACGTATGCTTTGTATTGCATCTCCTCCTCCTTGTCCTCCTCCTCCTCCTTGTCCTCCTCCTCCTCCTCCTCCTCCTCCTCATCGTCGATAAACAATCCATAAAAAGACTGATCCTGGCAAAGATCCCTACAGTGCAATGTCTAGGGCAATATATAGGTAGGATGGTCAACACATAAAGGATATCTTTATATAAACATATGTCAATGCAAAGTAGCCCTCCCAAACCTACTCTCCAAAAAGAAATCCAATCCTTACAGATTTTTAACTTTCTATTTTTTCGGCGATAACAGAAGCGGATAAAAATCACAACAACCTTTACTATTTGTGCAGCTGTGAGCAGCTGGCCTAATGTTTTTCACACGAGATGTTAATGATATTCGCAATTTTAATTTGTGTAAATAAATACTACGTTAGTAAGTAAGTAATAATAATCGTAAGATGAGTAGTAGTAGTAGTAGTAGTAATTGTGAATATCAGCTTCAGCTGTCCTTTTGTTTCTACCAAAAGAGCTACGTACGTAGCAAAGGTGCATTATTCGTCTGTACCATGATGACATTCATGGCTTTAAAGGCTGTTTGTTTGTGTTATTATTCAGGCCTTTAAATATGGAGGAACATGAAAGAGTGGATGGAGTAGTGCAAAGTATACTATGCGTGCGTGTGTGAGTGTGTGTTTTGAGGCGTATTTCACACTTGTTAGAAATCTTATTGCTATAAATGTTGGCATATTTCTTCGGTACTTGAATATCTTGACAAGATTTCGTTGACTTGACTGCTACTCCTACTACTACTACTACTGCTGCTACTACTACTACTACTATTTCTTTGAAATAGGTTTATATGACGAATTTGTACGGTACTATCTACCACACATTGAAGAAAAGATGATATCTTAGAATAATGTTGATGATCGTCCTCCTGTAAGAGCGTGGTCTGTGTTGTGATGATTTCCCCCTTTTCCCTCCCATAGGAAAGTAGGCGATTGTAGGAACTTCACATCTGACCAAGTGGCAAGACGAGCTGAAGGAAGAGTATACTTACCATCCCACCACTGCTAACTCATAATAGCTAATAACCACAGTCGAATACAACCAATATTATGATTTGTGATAAAATATACTATGATTTGTGATAAAATATATATTGTTGCAAAGGTTTTCACTGGCTTCGAGGCAAAAGAAAATGGTGTTTGTGTGTGATCATTGTGCTTCTATTTGTAGCTACATCAGAAAGAAATTAATAAACTAAGAATAAGTACTTTTGAAGGTCTTGTGGATAACATTGGTGGGCTGACAGATGCAATTCAAAGCGCTGCTGGTACAGAGATCATGCATGATTATGAGACAAACGCGCACTTACACACACACACACACACAGTAATGTGTGTGCTGCTGCGTGTGTGTAATACTAGTGCGTGCATTCTTGTGTGTGTTTCTTTCCATTATTGATGAACAAATGCCTTTAACAGATAGCAGTACCTCCGATTCGGCGTTGTTGTTGTTGTTGTATATCCGCCTGATAATATATATATATATATATATATATATATATATATATATAATATCGTGAATTGCTAATGCTGTTGCCAGAATTGATCGGGGAGGACTCGTGGACAAAGTGTAATCTAATCCCAGTAAATGTAGGGAAAACTTCATGGCTAAATCGTTTTGGTAAGGAGACAGGGAGAGTAGTAGAGCTACACTTATTGTTGCCAGATCATCGATACCCCCATGTTGTTGTTGATGTTGTTGCTGCTGCTGCTGTTGTTAATACCATGTTTCTTTCGCAGGTTTACAAACATTACATGCAACCTCCCTAGGAATGAGTCAATACACAACTGAATTCGAATACATCAAACAATTTGAGGAAATATTGCTTTCACGAGGGAACTCCGCCTATGAGGTGAACAAGAAGGAAAAATAAATTTGAAAAGCTTAGATAATAATTATTTATAGATAATAATTATTTGTATATTTGAGCGTCACCAGCAAAGGACTTTTATTTTGATGATACTACATGCTATGGTTGTTGTTTTTCATTCAGGCAACTTCTATTTTGCATCAGATTTTACTGTCCAATGGTAAACCAATGGCAATAGTTCCTCCACCACTTATTGACTTATAATACTTAGGCTTTTTAGTAGTAGTAGTAGTAGTAGTAGTAGTAGCAGTGGCAGAAATTTACAACAACAACAACAACAGACTCAGTTGTATCCAGACAAGCCGACAAACCAACTTATTATGTATTAACTCGATTCGAGTGCACATCATACATTTCTACTCTACCTGATAGAGGACTGCTGACAGCCTGGTTGAGGTGTCAGCCAGCACTGCGGGTTATTCCTGTGTTCTAGGAGAATTCCTGTGTTCTAGGAGATTGAAATTCGTACCGCGAGATATGACACTGACACGACCGCCAGCGTAGCCGTCGGCGTTGGTTGCAACTGCGACAATCAACTTCTCCGATTACCTGTGCGAGAGTTTGTAGGCTATAAAACATCAATTTTGTTCAGAATGGAAGGTGGCGGTGCTGGTGGCATGTCTAGAAGTGAAAATATAGGAACAAATATCTAGATATGTCCCTTTGTGTGCGCTTATTCCTTCATCTATCGCCTGTACATGTGCACACCATGTAAGAAAATGTATGCGCTCTTATTCTGCTACACAAACATGCGTAGTCGTAGCGCCGCGAAGTTCATGTTCTGACGACACGTGCTACAAATTTGCTATTGGGAGCTTTGTGACTAGTTCTCATTAGCCTGCACATATGAAAACCTACAGCTAGAGGCAGTGCACAGTTTTATGCGCCCGTCACATGCACCGCCGTGCCGTACAGGCATCATCATCGATGCCATGCATCTACATGCGCGCCGTTCGCATCGCATATATAGCTGGCGGGATATATGCATAGCCAGACCATGGAAATGAAGATTTGATCAGTTCATTGCATCCGTCTCGTCGAAACTATAAAACGACTACAACAACAGAAGTAAATTGTTTGTCGCGCGGTGCTTGACGCAAGGAGCGGGCGCATCATTATTGCATGGTGTGTGTGTTGTTGTTGTTGTGTGTGTGTGTGTGTGTGTGTGCGTGCAAACACACATACGACATGCTGCGCAGATCCAGATAGTCATGAACGTTGCATCTAGCAGCCTGCTCAAGAGTCATAGAAATAAATGCTAGGCAACATGATCAGGAAATAGCCGTGCGTGTAGTTTGCTCATGGATTGATGACCCACGGCAGCATGCATTCATGTCTACACGTACGCAGTATTTGGTTGAAATGATTTATTGGTTGCATTTACATTACAGGGACATGTGAGAATCGATACATAGAGTGATAAAATCTAACGAAAACAATCTAAAATGTTATTGTTTTCATCTCGAGATATAGAAATGAAACCCTGGTTCACAAAGCACATGTTTCTCTCACCCATCATATCCCATTTCAATTCTTATCAACCTATTAAACCACCAGCAGTAAGAGCATTGCCAATAACGGTCTGAATGACACTCTCGAAAATTTTCCTCACATTTTTTTGATCTATCGCACAAGTAATATGAGAGAAAACCCTATTCGATTCTTTTTTTTTTCCTTTTTCGAGGAATTTTTGTTCTATGTAGCTTGTTGCAGCATTTATATCTCTTTCATTTCCCTGATATCCTTTTAAAGCAGGGCATACATTTATTGGGGTTCTTCCTATTTTCTCCTTGAATACATCGATTTTGTTTAAAAATAATACAAATGATGTATGGCTGAGTTCCGGAAGGTTTACCAGCTGCTCAAAGAGTTCTAGAGCATCAACTAATTTATTTTTCTTATCAAAGTAATACTGGTCGTAGGAGCTGATTGCTGCAATAAAAAGTACAGATGTTGCTGATTTGAATGCAGCAGCCCATTTTCTTCGCTCGGATTCTTGGCCACCAACATCGATAAGTGTGAAACCAGTGCCGTTGTATTCAAAGTGCGTAGTGACAAGTCCTGATGTTTTTGAGCTGATCCGGAGGGCGTCGTCAGTCGAGGCGAGGTATTCAGGGTCCGAAATCTCCTCGATTTTGGACATGAAATAAGCTGTATTTTCTGGGATATTGAATTCGGCTCGTCTTTCATGCGTATTTTGTATCCCGGGGTCCTCCCACAACTGTTTGATGTCAAGAGCAACTTTTTTGGTTAGCCCGACTGAGTCTTCTGCAGCCTCTAATTTTAACACTGTCTCTGCCACAGCTGCATTTTCTGGTCGAACCGCGAATTTGCTGTCCTTTGAGTCACTCCTTTTTGTGCTTTCCTGTAGTAGCGTTTGCATTGATTCGATCATCCTGCCTCGAATGAGACTAGTAAATGAATGTAAAAGTCTTCCATCCAATCCATGACCGTACATTAATCTGATTTGTTTGCAGATTGTAGATTTCCCACTGCTGCCTGCTCCAAGCAGCAACAGTTGATAGGAAACACCTTCCTCTTCTGAGTACGATCCATCATACAGAATGGGATAACAGTAAACAATTAATACTAGAAACTCGGAAGTGCATTATTCATGCTCGTTGATAATATCGTATAAACGTAGCGAAGGTGACACACGAATGATACCTAGGCTGTCTGAGGCGCATGCTCCCATTTTTGAGGTATATTCTTCAAGTATTCTTTCTCTGGAGTAAGTACATTACAGATGTATGAGAGAATATGTGAAAGAAATTTCAATAATATAAGATGGATGCCATGACTCGAATTCGCAGTAATTTCATCCAGTGAAAGTCTACGAGTTATCCACACACAGCCAAAGGCTCGATACATCCACACGCTTTCTTCATGTTTATCGTTTTCAAAGTCTACAAAATTGCTGGGACCTTCAATTCCCTAGTTTGTTCCAGAACGGTTTAGAGTCGTTAACGCGCTCCTCACGCGCAGCTTCCTGTCTCTCTTTGTATCTGTGCTCCCCCTCCTTCGCTTAATCCAAAAAGAGTAGACAGTCGTCCCTATTTCAAGTTTTAGCAGGCAGCTACCGGTACGACACATCGTTACGCAATTCACATCATGTCGTATCAGAGAAAACCCCTGCGAACATACGCAAAATCAAATCAAAATTAATGGCAATGTAACAGGTGAAAACGCCATGCATGGGAGTCAGACATCGAAATCCAATGGAAATTTATAGAATTCCAGTGAAATATCATGCTTTTAGACCACATTTATAAGAGCAAATTCCATATTAATTCTTCGGATAGATATATACAAGACGGCTTAAAAGACGTGGTTGCTTGTAAATGCCCTTGTATTTTAATTCTGAATGAGAACATTTCTGAGATAATGGGGTATGTGAACAAAATGAGTAGAAAGATCGATAAATTCTTATTGCTTAGAATTGTTAAGTTTCTCGGAAACAATTGTGAGCTGAAATTTAAAAATAAATCTACGACAACACTTATGTTGTAATCTATAAGAAAATCTCCACCATTACTTACATTATGTGAATTACCTGTAACCGTTGTGTCTGAATTTCGAATTAGTGGGTAACGAGCCTGCCCCCGACTCCAACAAAACAACCGCGTATGTAAGTATAATGAAATCTAGACTCTCCTCTGTTCTGTCTTCAGTCGGTGCTTATGAGTTTTGAAGTGATGGCCTTGTTTTCCTTATGGAAATGAAAGCATGAAATGGAAATGTGGCTGAGTGCCACCTACTACCTACAACTACTCCCTAAAACATGAACTCATTATTGTGAATCGCAACTGTGAGAGAGACTCATGCCCTAACGAAAATTTCAAGAAGACAAACGTTAACATATGCGCATTTCTTTTGCTCTGTCAATCAGAAACCGCGGAGCACTAGCAGAAAGGAATCCTTGAAATTCCCACTACATTGGACGAAACGGCATCTTAAGCAGCACAACTCATTATGTCGAGTGGTCGCCGGAGAGTCAATCAAGCAGCTCGATCAGCTGGTGCGTTCCATGTTGGTCAAACGTATAGCAAAACAATGACAAAGCAGATGTATCTGAGGAAAAGGGAGCAAGAGAGGGTCGAGTCCCAGCAAATCAATGATATGCGGAATACTATTGCGGAACAAAAACGTATTGCCGCGAATCTCACAAGCGATGATCGGTGAGTTTAAAAAATGTCCACAATTAGAAGTAAAAAGGCAAGACCGATGTAAGATACACCGTCATCATCTTTATTGTTGTGGTTACATCAATCAGTGTCGAGAGGATGCGACGACAGCGACGACTCCAGCACAAAAACGCTGAGTTAGCGCAAGATCGGCAGCTTGAAGAAGCTATGAGAAAAGCAAGAGAACGTGAGATTCTCGTTGACCAGGAACGAAGGCTAGCAGAGGCTCTTAAAGAAAGAAATCAGCGTAGAGCATACGAGGTATTAATACAAAAGAAACTGGTTTAACAACATTTGATACTTGAATACTATCATTTTGATCGTAAACTCATGCATGTATTCCCACGTGATAGGAGTCGACTAGGCAAAGACTCTGTGCTGGCGATGAAGAAATTAAGCAACTGAAGAGACTGATCCATGAAGCGCAAATCAGTAAGGTGGATATTGTAATTCTTCGATGCAGTCAATATGCTGAAGCTTGGAAATAACAAGGTAATATTATTAAACAGTGACACAACTATTTATTATCTAGGTTCGTGGAAACCAGGTGATGGAGCGTGCGATGCTAGCAGAACAACAAAAGAGCGAGCAACTGAGACTAGACGCTATCATGGAAAGAGAAAGACAGAACGAAATTCAAAGGCTCGCGGATAAAGATCGCAAAAGGAGGGAGGATTTGATGGAAGGAAAACAATACTTAGATCAGCAAATGGCAGAACGTGAGGCCGCAAAAGCAAGGGCATATGAAGAATTCCTTCGTGAGAAGGAAGAAATCGATAAGGTGATTCGAATTCTTCTGGGCATCATCATGATGCATTTTCTTAGATGAATCTCTGAGTAATAGTACTTGTTGAAATAATACAGATTGTTGAGGGCGTGAGGCAAGAAGAAAGAAGAAAGGTTGAGGAACATGTGAAAAGACGAGAAGACATCAAGAAAGAAATCAAGCAGTATCTGGATGACAGACGAGATTGGCGACGAAAAGAGGCTGAAAGAGTTGCTGAAGAACTCAGAAAGATCAAGGAATACCAGAGACTGCAGCAACAAAGGGCAGCCCAGCTGGCTGCTCAGAAGGCAGAGGTGGCTTCTTCGCACACAACATATCCAATAATGCTTTATCGAACATTATCCAATGATCTTCTGAGTATGCTAATTCAACCTGTTTTTTTTCATCATCCAGAAAAATGCGAAAAGGGAGGCTGCTCTCGCATCTGTAGGCGCGGAAATTGAAAATCAACGCCGTGCGCAAGAGGAGATGGAGCAGATCCTGAACGACTTGTACGAGGAGGAATTAAAGAACAAGCAAGAAGAGGAAGCAATGATGAGAAAGGAAAGGAGGGAGCGCATGAAGAGAGAAATGCTTGAGGCGAACGAGAAACAATTAGCAATTAAGGCCGAGAGGAAGGCACAAGCAGATGCGGAAGAGATGGTAACACAAAACCTATTGCTCATTTCATGCTACTAAATTTTCAGCAGCCTGACTAATGCACTCACTTTCCCATTTAGGAATTCGTGAATCAAATGCTTGCTAAGTTTGAAAACGACAGAAGACTAGAGCAAATGAGCAAAGAGAGGCGTCGCCGTGAGATTGCCAACTACAAGAAGGAAGTCGATAGACTGGTGCAAGAGAGACGTGCCATGTACGAGGCACAATTGGCTGCGCAATTGGCTGAGATGGAGAAAGAAAGAAAACAGAAAGAATTTGAGAAGCAAATAGTTGAAGAGGAGCGGCTACGCCTTCTTGATCAATATGCTAAGGAGCTTAAGGGTTATCTTCCAAAGGGCGTTATGAAAAGTAAGAGCGATTACGAAAGAATCTATGGAAGAAAGATGCGTTGACAGAAGAAGCAAAATATAATCTAGCTAGGGGCTCGTGCGAAGTCTGTGCGATCCAATTTTAACATTGAGCATTATCCAGCGTGAGCGTGTATTTGGTCACGTAAAGGTGCTCGTTGCTGAATCCCTATTGTAGCTAGACTTTGAAAGCCATGACAGTTTCACGTTTCAGTAGCAACAGCATGATGCAGAGTCTGCTCACTTTACCATCGAGCGGCGAATCTACGTTGCCATCATTGTACGTGCTTCGATTCTGCTCATCAC